>JAVQJL010040781.1:0-20514 GCA_036024295.1 Nannoperca obscura
AGGACGAGTCCTCGGGCATGCCAAAAGAAAGCCGGTCATTTGGAGCGTATTTGCTCCTAAAACATTCATGTGTCGCTGCTACACACACAGACACACACACACACACACACACACACACATCAGTTACTGATGTTTTCATACTGAAACTGATTTCTTCATAAACATGTTAACAATATGTTTCTGTACACGATGCATTAAATTCTAAATATTTATATAATTTATGAATAAATGTTATTTAATAAATAATTAAAATTCAATCCATTGCATGAAACATGTTGTTCATTAAAATGGAAACTTCTTATAATCTACCTGAAGCATCACCTGCCACCTTCCTCAACACGACTTCATGTTTTATTGCTGATGAACAGCCTCATGACGTTAAAGTGTCGTTGATATTTAAGCCCATAAATGAACCTGAACCGGCCGGACGGTGTAATGACGGTGCTTCACCTGTAGGAGGTGTAGTTGTCGTAGGATCCTACAGTATAATGTCTGAACAGCCTCTTGGTGCGGTCCTCCCTCGTCTCTGAAACACACACCTTATTATATAACACCTGTACATGCAGACATATATTACACATGTAGTGTATATATTTATACATTTATAATTATATATATTTATATGTGTATTATTTATTCACCCAGTCGCGGGTCGTACTGTCTCATCTGGACTTCTTCCACGCAGTCGGCAGGAAACCAGCCGGTTCTTCCTTTAACGCTTCCTTCCCAGAATCCTCCTTCACCTATAGACAGAACTGTAGATGCACGACACCGTCAGTATCTGGAGGTGAACACCACCCGTTCATTCACACCTGTGTCTCCTCCCTGACCTTTCACCCTCTCCCCGCGGTGCAGCTGGATCTCTCCGGGCCCCTGGGGGACGTGGGACCGGGTGGCGATGAAGGTGCGTCCCGGCACGGCGCTGTACAGCCTCCTCTTCCTCAACTGCGGGGTGGGGGGAGGGGACGAGGGGGGGCTGTTCTCCATGTGACCTCCACCACTCGGACTGCAGACAGGCGTGAGAGAGAGACAGGTTAGACCTCAACTACACCTGTACTGATGCAACTACACCTGTACTGACCTCAACTACACCTGTACTGATGCAACTACACCTGTACTGATGCAACTACACCTGTACTGACCTCAACTACACCTGTACTGATGCAACTACACCTGTACTGACCTCAACTACACCTGTACTGACCTCAACTACACCTGTACTGATGCAACTACACCTGTACTGATGCAACTACACCTGTACTGACGTGTAAGCGTCTGCTTGTGTTTGTACCTGAGCCGGCGTGTGTGTCGTCGTAGCGAGTGTGTGTGCGTGTCATGATGTGTTTCCAGGCTTTGGAGGGAGGGGCCAGGAGAGGAGGCGGGGCTTTCCAGAGCGTTGTCACTGGCTGAGCGAATCAGAGAGCGCGGAGAAGACAGACCATTTCCAGCCAGCGTCCTGGTCACGCCGGCTCTGCGGCGCTTTGTGTAGGATGGAGTTTCTCTGAAGGGAACTACTTGGACACATATACACAAACACACACACACAGTTACCTTCACAGCTACTGTGATGTGTGCACGCACACACACACACACTTAACCAACTCACCAACATCAGAGGTTTTGTGGATCTTTATGATTTCTGCCAGATCAAAGTTCCCAGCAATTATCGCCACCTGCAGACACGAGAAGAGTTCAGTCACATTAAAGTTAATCTGTCCATTAAAGAAAAGGATGGTTTTACTCTGTATTAAATCCCATCTCTCAGTCCTGACTCACTTCCTGTCTGAGGCTCTCAGCTGCGAGCCCATTGGTTCCTACTGAAGACGTAAACCTTTCAAAACACCTCACAAATACCGAGTTTCACTAGTTTCACTAGTTTCATTAGTTTCATTAGTTTCATTAGTTTCATTAGTTTCACTAGTTTCATTAGTTTAATTAGTTTCATTAGTTTCATTAGTTTCACTAGTTTCACTAGTTTCATTAGTTTCATTAGTTTCACTAGTTTCATTAGTTTCATTAGTTTCATTAGTTTCATTAGTTTCACTAGTTTCATTAGTAACGACTCTTAGATAAATGTAGAATATCACATGAACAGGAGGTTTCATGAGATCTGGATCTTTGTTTAATTTTAAATGTTTTATTATCACATCGGATCGTGTAAATTAACACCCGAAGTCCCAAAAGACTTTCAGTGGTTCTCTTGTTCGGACTCGTGTTGTTGTAGTTTATTATCGTTTTGAAATACACACACAAACAGCTGGAAACACACAATCCTTGAAAGTTGTAGTTTTATTTTACCTGAAAGGCGGTCTGGTTGTTGTAGTTTTTGACGTCTTTATTTGCGCCTCTGAACAGCAGCACTCGGGCGCAGCTGTCCTGCAAAACCAGCAGCGATTATTTTATCTTCAACAACAACAACAACAACAACAACAGGACTCAGGAGACATTCTTACAACCACAGCTTCAACTCTTTTTGTGTGTTGAGTTATTTTTTGTTACCTGGTTGTACAGAGCACAGAGGTGCAGTGCGGTGTTTCCTGATGCATTCTGGGAACTCATGTCGGCGCCGTAAAACAGCAGGTGCTCCAAGTGCTGCACGTTACCATAGCGACATGCCTGAACACACACAACCACACACACAATTATAATTGTATAGGGCAAGTCATTTAACTGTGTGCGTGCGTGTGTGTGTGAGTGCGTGCATGTGTGTGTCACCTGGTGGATTTCCTGCCACCCGTTCTCATCAGTCATCCCTGCAACCATGACAACAAGAAGTCTTTCAGCGGTGAAGTGGCTTTTTTTTCCTCATAAATGCCACAAACGAAATTAATAAATAATAAAAGTGATCACAGTAATGTCTCACTCACGCCAGTCAGGACCACTCACATGCACACACTCATCTAGTGCACACACACACGCACTCAAACACACATGCATGCATGCACACATACACACTCACACACACGCACACTTACACGCACACACACACACTCTCACACACACGCACGCACACACACACACACACACACAGGTGTCGGTGATGATTGACCCTGCAGCCTCCGTACCGATGGTGGCGTGGTCCTGCAGCAGCAGCTCGCAGCAGTAGGGGGCGCCGCCCACCATGGCAGAGTGGTAGAGGGGAGTCAGACCTCTGCTGTCCTTGTAGTCCGGAGACGCTCCGAGGTCCAGCAGGGTCTGAGGACCACAACAGGACAGCGATTTAAAGAGGACCGGTCTCACAAGTGAAAATAAGATAGGAGAACAAAGATGGCGTCTTCTTACAGTGAGAGAAGCGCTGTTCCTGCAGAGGACGGCCCGGTGCAGAGCGGTGATGCCGTCTCTGGTCCTGAAGTCCAGATGAGCTCCTCCACTGCGAAGAACCTTTATCAAGTCGCAGCTCTCCTCCAGCTGGACCGCCAGTGTCAGAGGACACTCTGAGACACGACACAAACAGGTTTCTATCAGATCTCTGCACAGAGGACGTTTATGTTGCACCTTTTTACATCCTGGATTCTTCTGAACGTGTTTGGACTCAACACTTTTTGTCTCTACATCATCAGATAGCAAGAAAACATCATTTGCAATTCTGGCCTTCTAACGCTGCTAACAGAAGCAGCACCAATGCTAACAGAAGCAGCACCAATGCTAACAGAAGCAGCACCGATGCTAACAGAAGCAGCACCGATGCTAACAGAAGCAGCACCAATGCTAACAGAAGCCTCACCAATGCTAACAGAAGCAGCACCGATGCTAACAGAAGCAGCACTGATGCTAACAGAAGTAGCACAGATGCTAACAGAAGCAGCACCAATGCTAACAGCAGCAGCACCGATGCTAACAGAAGTAGCACAGATGCTAACAGAAGTAGCACCGATGCTAACAGAGTTCAACAGTGTTGAATAAACGAGACGTGGACGTCAGAACATTTGGAATTTGCTGTGAGGTCTTTGTGCTAAGCTAGGCTACAAACATGTGGAGGGGATTTCCTACAATGTTAGACTTGTCAGAATATAATCATTAAAACACGGTAACGTGCTCACCCCCGGTGTCAGAGTCATGGAAGTTGGGGTCCAGGCCCTTTTCCAGCCATTTGGAAACCTTCTCCACATTCTTCTGGTGGACATGTTCCATAAAACGCTTCAGGTTGGCCTGAAACACAAATCCAAACGATGCATCATGGAGAAGATATATATAATATATATATATATATTAGAAATTAGACACGTGTGTGTGCGTGCGTGTGAGTGAGGGAGTGTGTGCGCGTGCGTGTGAGTGCGTGCGAGTGTGCAAGTGTGTGTGTGTGTGTGTGCACCTTGGTGTGCAGCTTGGCCAGCTGTTTGTCGTCCACGTAGCTCTGCGTGTAAATTCTCCTCTTGTAACGAAACTGTAAAATAAGACGAAAAAAATTTGCACTGATATAAAAGTACGAGAGATGAAATATTTGAGTATCAGTCCCATGAAAACAAATATATTCAACACTGAACAATTTGGATCAACAAGGCGTTAACAAGATTTTAAAGTCTCCAGCAGGAACCAATGGGAGACAGACAGGAAGTAAGACTGTACCTCCAGGTACGGGATGGGCGTGATGGGGGGGAGAGGATACTCCTTCAGCAGCCGCTCTTCGTCCAGAAACTTTCCGGCTCGGCCATTGAACGCCGGCTGGAAGAGACCATAGTTCAAAACATCCGACAGAGACTGAGTCAACGTCACCAGAACCCTCTGCTTACTGGTCCAAACTGGTAACTCTGGGTCCAACCGCAAACACTTCTGAGAGGGCCAGAGACAGAGAAACAGACAGACAGAGAAAGAGACAGACAGACAGACAGACAGACACACAGGTTTGTCCTGCTGATTCATTCATGTACTTTTTTATCCTCTACTTATAAATAAACTTGTATGCATTATATAACATACATAAATAAAACTATATATATATATATATATATATATATATATGTGTGTGTATATTTGTGTTACCGTCTGCTGCAGGTCTGGGATGCCAATGCGGACGACAATGCTGTTTCCAGGGGGCGTGTCATCCGCGTCGTCGTCCCTGGCAACAGCAGAGCCTGTCGGGTTGCCGTTAGTAACCGCCTGTTGCCGCGGGCGATCATGTTTGGTGTCAGCAGCCGGACTCAGAGGCATGTGGCTGAAACAAACACACACAAAGGGAGTTTTATTGCAGCACAGTGCAAATAATAAAGTTTGTTTAAATTAGCATTCCTTCACTTCTGCTGCTGGTTAGCATCTGAGCTAACGTTCACTAGCAAGCTAAAAACCTTTCTAGCGAACAGTTTTCTCCACACGACATACTCATCGGTACAGTGTAAGTGTGAGAAGATAAATTGTAGTCCAGCTAACTAGCTTAACATTTAAAATCCTATTCACATTTATAACACTAATGATAAAAATCCAGCCCGTCTTGCTCAGCAGTTTGTCGTGTGACCCACTTTATGTTTAGATGAGGTTGGTAACAAACACGATTTCCCACAAGCCCTTGGTGCTGCTTAGCTAATCTTATGTTTTTCCTTATTTCATACTTAAAACAGAACTTTACACCAGAAAACAAAAGCTTTATTAACACGTCTTCTACACATATCATCAGCTGATGAGGATGCTAGCTTCCTGCCTGGTAGCTGTTAGCGTTAGCCTCAGTCTGTTAGCATGTAGCCAGAAGATCCCTTTTACTGGGATCCCATTTTACAGTCAGCTGCAGACTGCAACCAGGAGGTTTTGTAAAACAATATATTCATAGTCCCCAGAGAATCAACTTTTCATCTAGCGCCACCATCAGCTGCACTCTGTGTTTACTGTTAATTACTATATGTTAGCATGCTAACACACTAAACTGAGATTGGGAACATGGTCAACATTATACCTGCTAAACATCAGCACGTTAGCTTTGTCACTACGTTAGCATGACAACCACAAACTTTGGGCTGCAACCTCTTTGGGGGTTTTCTTTACAGTTAGCATCACAGCCTGCTGTGGAGCTGCTAGCAGGGCTGTTAACTCAGGCAAACCTCTAAAACAAAGTTATATTTTATTAATTTTATCAAGAGGTATCCTTGCATTAATAACACCAACAGCTGCACATGATTTGGACTCAGACAGAGATATTAGCATGAACTGACAGCCTCCCACAGACATTTCTCACAGCAGATATTTTGCATTTCCAAAGGTGTCAGTAATGACTGATAATGGCTGCTTTCCATTTACAGAAAAATGTAATTAACACTTGTGATTTTCCTGCTTTAACAAGTCAGTCTGGTCTCTGCATCTTCTTCAGGCTGTCTGCTGACTCCGTCTCTGATCTGACCTCCACCTTTTCCAACGCTAATAATGGCGTCAGGATGTAACATCACATCCTGTTTTTCAGGCTGAGCACAATGTGCACAGACAGAAGTGTCCCATTGTTCTGGAGAACAGTTGAGCAACAGCTTTATGACAATTATTAGAAGGGAAAGTCGTCGTGTTTTGTAACATTTCATTAATAAATAGAGACTGGAAATAGTTGCGAACTTCTTCTATTGTACGATTTGTTTGCTACAGGAAGATTATTGTTGTGTTAGCATGTCCACATTTTGGGCTGTTTTCTTTTTAAGTTAAGTTAAGATGAGAAATAAACACCACCCTCAGGTCTCTGCGCTAATTATGAAGCTAGAGCCAGAAGCTGGTTAGCTTAGCTTATCTTAGCATAAAGACTGGAAACAGGAGGAAACTGCTAGCAGGGCTCTGTCAAGAGGTTTAAAGTTCAGCACACAAGCATCTCTAAATTACGCTGAACTCTAAATTCACGACCAAAAGGTGACATCAAGAGTCAAGAGTCAAGATTTAAACCACAACATGTAAAATAATAAGAATAAAACAAGACTTCTGTGATTAAAACTCAGTACAGTTCATCAAAACCCATCCCATCATCCGCTGATCAATCACGACAGCTGAAGGTGACAACTCTTCTTTTATATCACTGCTTTTATAAAGATCTCTGTAGCAGCAGCTTTAAGGATGATGGAGGTGCAGAAGTGTCAGATAGAAAGACACAAACAGGAAGTACTGCAGCACTCACGTTCTGTCCCGGATCAATACACAACACATGTTTAATTATCGTTTGTATTAATCATCATTGCTGCTAATTAGCGACTTGATTGCCCTCGGCGCCAATAAAGTCAGAAGTGAGCGGCAGCCGGAGATGAAAGCGAGGCCAACCTGAGAGAGGATGAGTTGTGAGTTGTCATAGAAACTGGAATAGCAGGGAATCCTGTGCTAACCTCCCAGTGTCACTCTGTGTGTGTGTGTGTGTTATAAAAAGCCCCCTGATCTACATGCTCGCTGTTGCCATGGCAACGCGGTTGAACAAAATTTTCGCAGTCCCCGTTTTAATACTACACCAGCCTACCTGCTGACTCTCTCTCTCTCTGTGTTTATGTCAAACTCGCTCGGCCACTAAAAACTCATCCTCAGGTATCAGATCAGTATCTCAGATCAATATAAATGGATCGGGGGGGAGGGAGAAGCACGCCGGGTTGAGGTTTGAGTTCAGACACAGTTCAGATGTTTGGAGGATCAGTCAGAACTGCTCTGACCCACTTGTGTGTAAAAAGGACCAGACTGCTGGTGTTTCAGCTCGTTGGTGTTTCCTCGTGATCCTGTACGTCTGCGGCTCGAACGCGTTTCTCTTTATATATCAACGACTTCCTGGTAAAAAATAATACTTAAAATAAATGAATATTTTCCAAAATATCAGCAAAATGAAAACACAACTCTTCAGTTAATCACTCTGATGGATTCTTGGTGTCTGAGGCCGTTTCATTGATCTCTTCATGTGATTGATTCATCACCATGGATACCGTCTACAGTATAAACTATCTATAACCATAATTAAAGAGTAAAATACTTTCATCTCCATTAACGGGTGAAAATGTAAAGCAAATACATTCTGTATTCTTTCAAACATTCAGATCCTTTACTTGAGTAAAAGTTATATATATATATATATATATCCTTATATATTATATGAGTAAAAGTATTCAAATTCCAAATCTTATCAAGTAAAAGTACATATGTATTACTTGTATTTATTACTTGTATTTATTTGTACAATGTTTACCTCTGAGATGTGGTGGAATATAAATATAAATATAATATAATAAAGAAAATGTAAATACTCAAGTAACTTATTAAAAAGACTGCATTTAAATCACCAACATAACTAACTAATGTGAACTCAACACAGTTCAAAGCACCGCTGACTAATCTGTGATGTCCGAGTGTCCTTGAAGGCACCGTCCCTGCTCTCTCAGCCCTTTAACCCACGTGATGATTTCATTTAGCCACAAAAGTCAACGTCACCAAACACGTTGAGATTTCCCCGGCATGCGTCTCGCTGCTGTCCAGGGTCACAGCAGAGTCTCCCAGCATGCACTGGGTGGAGGTCACGGACAGGTCAGCGAACACCTTGGAGGACGTCAGAATTGAAAAATAAGGGAGATGTTTGTGCGCCTCTTGCTAATGTCGTGTGCAACATGAAGTCTGCACGACACACTTCACAACGGGAGTCTTTGCCCGAGTTCTTGCAAAGAGTTCAAGCTGTTGTGGGGACGGCGGGATACGAGGAGAATCCTGGGAATAACGGGAGGGTTGATTGATTGATTGATTGATTGGTCAGATTAGCGACAGATGACGATTTGAATGCAGATGAATTTAATAAAAAAACACATCTCTGGCGCTCTGAGACTCATAAAAAGCTAAATCGATTGCATTTCGGTCTCTTTCGCTCTCCACGCGGACTTTTTACCTGCATGCAACCAAAGCATGCTCAAACGTGATTGGTCAACGCTACTCGGATTACAACCGGAAACCAGAACGCTTCCACGAGAAACCAAAACGTGGTCCCTCACGATTCTGTTTATATCAAAGTGGGAAGACAAACTACATCCTTTTAAACTAAAAGTGAACATTATAACGTTCACGAGAGGAGGATGCGTCATGTTGAACATAATAAACCAGTAACTTTTTATTACGTCCAGTTCAAATCCAGCTGTGGATCCTTGTTACAACCTCTCATAAAGACATAAATAAAAATCCCCAAATCAGAGTTGAATTGTGTAATAATGTTTCAGCGCGGGTGTAATTCTGACTCTGGTCAAACGTGTTTCCCGTTCTTTGCTTTTGTTCGTGTTCTGTTACAGAAATAAGCGGCGGGAGCTTCATCATTTGTTCTCAGAGTTGATGGACTCCCTGTTTTGACAGATTCCAACAGCAAACACTGAGTTATGTAATGTTACTATAACGTGTCTCCGCTTATTGAAATAATACCGCTGCCGTCTGCAGATGAAGCCAGTTCAAACGTCCACTTCCTGCGTCGACACAACGCCCAACGAGTTGTTGGGTTTGATTTTCAGCCTTGAGTTGTTTCCGAAAACACTTCACATCGACCAATCAGAGGCTGCGAATCACCTTCCTGCTGTTTGAAACCCTGAAACAAAACCTCTCCTGTTCTGAGGGCAGGAGGACTGGAGGTCCACGCCCTGATAGGAACTGATCGTACGTCCTCACGAGAACGTTTCCTCAGGCGGGGGTGAGTCTGACGAGCAGGTTCCGACCCCGACACCTCCGTCTCACTCCGTCTCACTCCCAACAAACACTGAGGAGGGTGAACGGCCCTCCAGCTGTGCAGAGTCCTCCTCCTGGTGTGGGTTTCCTTGTGATCTCCACCTGTTCTTCCAGCTGAGACTCTGACAAAAAAGGCAACAAAGGAAACCACAAAAAACCCAAAGCAACGTCAAACTAAATTTTCAGTTTTTAGAGCTTTTCATGCACCAGTGAATAAAAAGCTCATTAAATCAGAGCTCTTTAGTGCCGTTTGATGGATTCTCCTTCACAACGAAGGTAAAGACAAGCTGTTCAAACACACGTCTGTGACACTGTTGGGGGAAGAGTTTCTAAATGATGATTAACCCCTCGCCCACCAGGACGCCCCCACTCTCCTCCAGTTTCCTGGTGTTCCTCTTGTCGCCTTGTTTCAGAGGGAAACAACACTCACACCATATCTTCTTCTCCACGCCTGCTGCTGTGAACGTGAACGTGTCCTTCAGGAGCTGCTCTGTTACGCAACGTCTCCTCGGGTCCGTCCTCTGGTTTCCTTCAGGACGGATCGGATCCAGGATGTTCAGCCGATTTTGGCTCGAGATCATTGTGTTGTGGTGAAAAGGTGAAATTCTTCTTCGACTCGAGCAGCGGGAGGCGTCATCCTGAAATAACTCCGGGGGGGGGGGGTCACTGTTTTCATCCTTTCCCGTTTTTTTGTCCAAAGGAGGGCCGCTGTCTTCCCACACAGCCTGAACAAAGCAGCAGCTACATCCTTCATCTGGGAAATAAGACTGGATTTCAAAATGCTTTGGTTCCTTCAGACCGGGAGATGTTTCCCACGCAGACCCGAGAGGCTCAGAAGGCTCCAAGAGGGAAACTGCTTCAAATATCTGATAAATGTTCTCGCGTTTAATCATTAAAAAACAAACTCTCGGGTTCTTGATATCACAAAGTCCAATTTTAAGGTTTCTAAACCCAAAACTGCAGTCGTCCAATCACAGCTTGGCAACCGTTTTCTTTAATTGTCTGATTAAACTGTGTGTTAGCATGTTAGCATGCCTGGCTAACCACTTACCTACATTTAGTTAACCTAGCTTAGCTTTTCCAAACTAATCCGTTAGATCCTTTCAAAACAGAATGATTGAAAATGTAACGTGTTTTTCCAAATAACCTATTTAGTATTACTGAAGTAGATCCCATAATATTTAATATATAATGTATAATATTCATACTATAGAATATATTATTATATAAAACACGTTTATGTCTTCATCAGCTGGTGAGGATGACGACGTTTGCCTGTTAGCATTAGCTGAGTTAGCATGCTATCATGTAGCCATCAAATACACAGTTTATCTAAAGACCCTTTGAAGGTTTCTTATCTTCATACAAGTCGATTAAAAGTCATGAACGGTGAGTGAAACAACTCTCAATCAAACTCAGTTGAGAAGCTAACTAGCCTTTGATATTCCAGTTAAATCATATCAACACTTTACATTTTGATATATAGAAGTATATTTTCTTGAGGGTATGAAATGCTACGCTGTCCTGCCGCCGACCGAATGTTCCTCTGTAGTGAGAAGAGTGTGTGTTAGCAGCTGACAATGATCACAGTCTGGCTGTCGAACAAACGAGGTGATCAGGAGGAAGAATCTGCTTCACGGCCCAAAATGCAAATCTGATTCTAACAAAGTCAAAACCAGCAGGTTTAGAGTTCGATTGTGAAGAATGAATGAAGGAAGAACTTTGTTGCAACAACAAGCTACTAAGCCCCTAAGCTAGTTGAGCTAGCTGTAAGCTAGTTAACATTGTATGTCACTGTCTTTTTGTTCGTCCGACCTCATGAACTCCTCAAAGAAGTGTGTTCCCAACTTTGATGATGTAAAGTCGGCCGTGGGAGCCAATCAGGACCGAGACGTCTATCTTGTTAGCGACTGGAGCGACACAGGAGATGGAACGAACTAAAAATGGGCGGGTCGGGGTTAGAAACCAGTGAATTGCATCCTTTTGCATCTTATTTGATTATTTGATTCTGGTTCTACGACTGGCTGGACCCGACCCAGTTTGGTTCCAGTTGGGAGAAACACCAACACTCCCAGTAACAAAGACAAGCAGCTACACCCCCACTCACCTGTCGTCAGCAGTCCCATCAAACTTTTCCAACGGCCTTTACAGATTTCTGCTGGTCTCTTCTGGTCTCACCTGGTCTGGTCTGATCCACTCTACAGAGTCTAACTGGCTTACTGGTCCGGTACTGGTTTGGCTTCTGGTTCTGGTTCCAGCCTGAGATGCCAGGTTCTTGGTCTCTGATTGGTTGGACTTCTGGTGGATTGTGGTAATCCTGCGAGTACTTGCAGTTGCAGAATGAGTTCTTCAGTAGTTTCGTTGTAGCTTCTCTTGTAAAATGAGCAGAATCCGCCACAGATTAAGGACTTTTAAAGTAAACGATTCTGCAGTTTCTGTAGTAATACTGAGTGTAGTAATCCTGCAGTGGCGTGAGAGGTCTCAGAGTTTCAGACTGTATTCTGGGAGTTGCCCTGCCCATCCTGTAGAAAGGGAGGAAGAGCGAGAGGAAGATAGGAAGGAGGTGGGTGGGAGGTAAAAGGAGAGGGAGGCCGGGATGTGAAGGAGGGGGGAGAGGTAAAAAAAAAACATGTCAGAAGAGGAGCAGAGGGAGTGCAGAGACGTCGCTGTCTTACAGTTTAAATCAGAACTGGGTCAGAGACAATTGCATTTTGCGGAGGCCATTTCAGGTTCAGTGAGTTACACAATGTGAAGCTGTTGTATCGGTTAGCGGGGCAACGAGGGCGACCGAAAGAGCTGCAACACCTAGTTTCTAACTGCCGCTATGCTGCGAGGATTATGTAAAGTGCTAAATATTGATCCATGTTTCTGTTTCTATTCTCAGACGAGTACCAAAAAATAGAAAACTGATGGTGCAGCCGACTAGGAAGTCCTGTTAGCCTTGGTTAGCAGTTAGCATGTGTGAACCTGATATTGGTTGTATGATTGCAAGTTGGTCGTGTGATGTTAAAAAATACTGTGAATTGGCAAAATAGCTCCACATTCGTTAAAAGCTGGGTTTTATTGACTCTAACGAAGGACTTCTGATTGACGTGAGGCGTCAATGTTGGTTTGGTTTTCAGGCAGTTCCATATTATTAAGTGCCACATCAGATATAACGTAGCTTTGACAGCTATTAAATCCTTTTTTTTAAGCTTTAGCCTTTAGTCATGTGTCAATAGTCACTGTTTATCTTATTGGTAGCTAGCTTGTAGCACACCTGTTGCAGAGCTAGTAGCGTGCCAGGTGTTTTGTAGCAATAGTGGGAGGCAACTAGTAGCACTTGGAGTTGTCACTGTGGACAGCTATTAGCTATTAGCAGTATGTTAGTAGACTGCTATTAGCTTTCTGGGTAGTCAGCTAGTAGCATACCTGTCGCAGAGCTAGTAGCCTGTGACTAGTCAGGTGTTAGCCTTTTGTTGCCTGTTTAATATTAGCTAAAGTAGCTTGTTAGCAGACTCTTGGCTAATAGTTAGTTGCAGCTGGCAGCCAGTTAGTAACCAGCTGTACTAATGTAGCAGCTAACATCGCCCTAGCTAGTTGTCTTTGTTGACTTACTGTCATGTCAGAGCTGTTAGCTATTAGCAGCTTGTTGGTAGACTACTGTTAGCTTACTGGTAGCCAGTTAGCAGCATAAGGTTGTCAGTCTGCTAGCAACCAGCTGTTGACCAGTGGTAGCTTAGTAGCAGAGGGCTGTTAGCTTTGTGTTCAGTCAGCCAGCTGGTAGCCTGCTAATAGCTAACAGCATGCTAGCCAGCTGGTGTGTGTGTGTGTGTGTGTTAGTGGAACCAGGATGTTTCCATGGCAACACAGACAGCAAAGGGGGGGGAGAGACATGCTGGAAACAATAAAAGATATGACAAAGATTAGAAGAACTTCCTGCCACTCACACTTCCTGTTTCTTGTCTGGGTTGCCAAGGAAACGGATGTTTGGCAGGAAAAATGTGAAAAGCTGGACGTGACTGATAACAGTGTGTGTGTGTGTGTGTGTGTGTGTGTGTTAATGGATCCAGGTTCAAACAAATGTTAAAGTGACTCATAATAATTCAGTCTATTTTATAACGGAGTTCTTTTCCAGCACTTTCTGTCCTGCAGTGAAGCTGATTAAGCATTTGACTACATTTGCATCCATCATGCATCTGTGTTCACGCCGCACTTCTTCTCACGCGTGTGTCGCGCTGAATCTGATCTGATCCTGAACACAAACTGGATCTGAAGCCGTCCAGTTGTGGTCAGATCACACACAGATCTCATTGTAAGGTGTGAACAGGATGTGTGTGTGTGTGTGCGTGTGTCCTGAAAAATGTAGCTCCCTCTGCCATTACCATGGTAACCAATGGTGAGATGGAGATTATAATACACACTGTATTATCATCTCTCTCTCTCTCTCTGACACACTTGTCAAGTTTCTCATATCTCTGGGATTCTAAAAACATCTGTTCAGTTTCGTTTTGTCGCATTTGATTAAAAGCATCCTTGGCAGCGCCACCTAGAGGCTGAAACAAGCAACGTACGATCCTGTATTGACTCCTCTTATCCATTAAGAATCTCTTATTTAATGAAATGAAGTTTAGCTTTTCAACACGTGTAATAACTTCTTTTTTCTTTTTTTTGGCCACTTGGGGGCGGCAGAAACAAACATCACCTTTTAAGCTAACATGTTGAACTCATTAGCAAAACATGTTGCTTGTTTCTGCATCCAGCAGTTACAGAACAACACAATCATTTATTTGGAGACTGTGTTTGGTCTCCACCAGCTGCTGAGGGAAACATCTGGCTTGTTAGCTGCTGAAATGCTACACTGAGCTAACTAGGTTAGCAACCTGTGGTTTGCTGCTCAGCAGGTGGCGTACAGTGACTTTCTACAGCTGTTTTGTGAAAGTGACTCTGTGAGAGAACAAGAACACATCAACAAGGAGCTGAAACTGGAACTGAACCCACGTAAAGCCGAGCGGAGCTGCAGATTCAGCAAATAAATCATAAATAATGAAAACTCAAAGATGAACTACAGTTTCCAGCCTTTTCTTCACAGTGCAGAACTTAAAAGTTTATTATGAAGTTCATTCAAAGTTTATTCTGTAAAGGCTAAAGTAAAAGTAACTCAGGATCCTCCTCAGTTAGTGCAGCATTAAGGTCTGAACACAGGCTGCATGATGGGAAACGTAGTCTTGCAACTGCATTTAAAAATGTTGGGGTGTTTTTGTGTGTCGATCCAACCAGCGATGCGAGTTATAACCTTTCTGACCACCAACGCTGACGTAGAGTCACAGTGCTGCGTTTAACGTGTCGCCATGACAACCACGAGATGTTACAGAGCTGCAGAAGAAGAAAATCCACTTCCTGTTTGAAGTGTTTGATTTTTTCTTTTTTTTTTTCGAGCAGATCATCTCTTTAGATAGACGGTCTGAGACTACGGCCTACACACTCTCTGCTGCGCTTACATAACACACACACACACACACACACACACACACACACACACAGAGGACGGTAAAGTGATGCCGGAGGAAACAGGAAATAAAAAGACGAATCAGAGGGAGAGAGAGAAAGAACAGGAAGAGTGGAGGAAAGGAGAGATAGAAAAGGAAAAGAAATCAAAGACAAGATGTGAGGAGAGAAGGAATGAATGGAAAGAGAGAAAGTGAGGAAAGAAAGAGAGGAGGAAGGAAAAGGACAGAAGGAAAGGACAGAAGGAAAGGAGAGATGTAGAGAAGAAATGGTTCCCACGAGAGAAGACGGGAGGAAGTACAGGGAAGGAAGTGAGGAGGCAAGGAAAGGAAAGGAAGGATGCGGGAAACAGATGAACAGAAAAGAGCAGATGAGGAAAGGACGAAAGGAGACAAGGAAGCAAATGAAAAAGCTGGGAGGAAGGAAAAGAGACGGAAGAGAGGAGAGGAGGCAAGAAAAAGGGAAGAAGGCAAACGAGGAAAGGAAGGAAAGGAAATGAGGAGATGAAAGGAAGACGAGAGATTAAAATAAAAGGTAAAGTAAATAAAATATAGTCACGACTTTTAAAGTTACAGACCGGCAATAAGTGAACACACACACACACTCACCACACACACACACACACACACACACACACACACTCAGCTGCAGAGAGAGAGACTCACCCAGAAGATCACCGACTCGTTCTCCATCATGATAAACTGAAAAGAAAAAGAAGGACAGATGGAGAGAGAGAGGGAGAGAGAGGAAGAGATAGAGGGAGAGAGAGAGAGAGAGAGAGAGATGATGGAGGATGGAAAAAAAGAAGAGGAAGAAGAAGAGGAGGAGGATGGGGAGGTGTATCTGGAGACAAAAAGAGAGAGAGAAGGAGAGAGAGAGGGAGAGGCAGGATGAGTGGAAGGCTGGTCGGTTCAGCCCACACACTGCTCGCATGACACACACTCGAGTGCATGAGTGTGTGTGTGTGTGCGTGCACGTGTGAGTGCGCACGTTGTCTCCCACTCCAATGCGTGGGTTAGAAAACACACCTCTCTCTCTCTCGACCGAGCGAGCGAGGCAGAGAGAGGGGGGGGGGGCAGTAAGGCAGCGTGGGTGTGGAGGAGCGGCCTCGTCGCCATGACAACGATGCAATATCCCCAAAAAGAAAAAAAAAACGATGGGACTCAGCATCACTTGGATGATGACGAGCCCTGGTGCATGATGGGGGATCAAATGAAATAAAAAAAATGATACTGAATCCTTTTTATTTAAAAAAATGTCTTTAATGTTTGATCAACCAATCAGAGCTCACGTGGCAGGAGTCACATGACCCCGCAGCAGATGAAGAGGGTGTTTCCCACATGTGAGCCTTCAGGCGGTCACATGACTCTCTGTTACATCAGGTCACATGTTCGATGTACACGAGTTCGATCTTACGTCTGGACGGGAAAAATGAAGCTACAGCCAGGAGGCAGTTAGCCTAGCTTAGCATAAAGACTGGCAGCACAGCTAGCATGGCTCGGGTTCAGACGACACGACACGTTGTTATGCACATAAATTAAAACCTGAGTGGAAATGCATAAAATCCAGGAACAGAAATGTCAAAATAAAATAAAAAAAAGGTTTTACGCTCGACTGAGGTGGAAAAGTTGGTGCCTCAATGAAAACAAGATGCAATTACTTTCTTACTGCAGGACTTTTACTTATAACAGAGTATTTTTTAGTACTTTTACTTAAACAGGATCATTTAAAATGTCTTTTTGTGGAAGTTATGAAAATATAAAACAAGCCGTCTTCAGATTATTACCTTCTTCTGAACAAACACTTGTGTTGGGTCTACTTATCTTAAAGCCACCTGGAATTCTTGATTCTGATTGGCCGATTTGATTAAGGTCACCATCTGGGATTCAAAGTGCACATTTTAACAGAATCTACAAAAAAAATCTGCGCAAGAAAATGTGAATTTATGCACATTTTCCATCTTTTACTGGAATGTGAGACATATCAGGAGCTGGTTGACATTTATATCTCGGCAACAACAGAACAATAAATCTCAATAATGTCATAATTTAATCATTAAATGTGACTGGGAGAAGCAGCATTAAAGGATGAACCAGTTTAAAAAATGCAGTTTTTGCTGAAATCCCATAGAAACACATGTTAAAACTACAGTTAGTGTCTGCAGCAGGATTAATATATTTAATAGATGTTTATTTAGTAAATGAATGTTAAAATAAATGTTTAATAAACTGAAGGTGGGGATCTGCAGCTGATCAGCTTGTGAACTGATGCAGCTACAGCGCCCTCTACTGGACTGAAGGAGTCTGTTCTCTGACTTTTAACTTTTAAAGAGTTAAATCTGACAACTCAGCTGATCTGTGACCAGATTCAACACCTCGTCAGTGTTTCCCTCCACGAGCTGCAGGTGAAACGTTGTTTTTAAGATGAACATTAAAAGAAGTTCGAGAGACGCAGCAGGTTCTGTGTTTTCAGCCCCGTCGGGTAAAAGTGAGCTGAAAATCTGTGTTTTGGGATTTACATTTTAATTTCAGGCTCAACACTCTTACTGCCTAGTTACCATGGCAACCACCCACCTGCTGGAGATTAAACCCTGTTTAACGTGTGCGTCCGAGGTGCGTTCAGGTGTTGGGAGCTGCCCAAGTTATTACAAACCCCCAGGAACAAGCTCTGAACCCCTGCAGGAAATGTAATCATAAGAGGGGGGGAAATAAGAAACATCCATCATGTTCATGTTACCATGTTTACCATTTCAGTTTAGCATATCAGCATGCTAACATCAAGCTAATTAGCGCTGTGAACAAACTACAGCTGAGGCTGATGGGAACCTCGTACATTTATGACCAAACACCTTAAAAAAAACAACTAAACTGTTTAAAACTTTCAATCCTTTCAAGTTTCAATGTAAACAAACGTCAGATAGTAAAGATAAATATCCACTCGCAGGTAAAACTGCTGTTTATTTAGGAAAGAAAATGACTTTTAATCAATGAATCACATCCAAACATACAGGGAATATTTCACAGAAACAACTATCATATAATCTATTATAACCAGTAATCTGATTACAGAGTATTACTACAGATTACTCGGGTAACCCTGCTGTGTTTTTATGATACTGAAGAGTTAAAAATGTTATTTTGGTATTTTTAATGTCTTCTTTCTCCAGGTGGGCGCTTGTTTTATGTCCCTTTGTCTCCCTTCAGCAGCAGGTCCATGTACGCGCCGGTCACCAGACTCTCCTTCGAAACACACAACTTCTCCATCAGATCCTCAGCCACCTTAAAAACAACAACACAGATCAAATCAAACTATTCAAAACATGAGTTTTAAGGTTAAACTAATAGTTCACATGCATCCAACACTAAATTATGGAAATAACTATTTAATCCACATTTTTAAGAGTTTAATGTAATTTATTAACATCAATAAAAAAAGGTGTTAATACAGAGTTCTGCAGGAACAAGTCCCAACACCCAGAAGTGAGTTAGCATGTTAGCATGTTAGCTCGTCTGGAAGTCAGTGTGTTCCTGGTTCCTGAAATACGTTGTTTAACAGCGTGTTGTTGTCAGTGAATCCTCCTCCAGCGTTAGCTCGTCGCTGCTGCAGCTTCTAAACATCATCACACTGATGCTGAACAAAACATGTAAGAATCAGAAACTGTCCAAAATCCAGCGGGAACATCCCATTGGCTGTTTGTAGAGGGAACCAGGACGAGACCAACTTCCTGTTTTGGACTACAGAAATCCATCATCATCCCTGCAGCGCTCTATATTAGCAACATGCTAACATTTAGCACAGATGTTGAGACTTACCTGCTGACCCTCTTCAACAGTCTGCTCTGGACGCATCACCACCTGAACAAACAAACAAACAAACAAACAGCTGGTTCAGCCGATGAGTTGACATTTACTCTGCGCTGATGTTGTTCTTCACACATTCACTCGCACCTGTCTGTCTCTCGGGGCGACTCAGCTCTCTCACCAGTCTGTCTGCGTCGCTGCGAAGTGTCAACACACCTTCAGTGCGGTAATGACGCGTTTAATGACGCGCCAGGCGACGATACAGCGTAACGCACCTCCTACAGAGGTGTTCGCGTTGTGTTCAGGCGTCGTCGCACCGCACGGGTTCAAAGCGGCGCTCATGTATTTGAAATATGTGGGACTTTTAATGTCATCCCTCCTTTCTTCTCCTCCAACCTCTCCACTGTAGTTAATCTCATAAAAAGGTGGAACATGTGAAGATGACATGATATATTTCTTTATATCAGACCGTGTCCTCAGATGTTTCTCTTCTTTATGAAACATTTTCTGATCAGATCTCAGAATATTTCATCATGAGGAGATAAAACATGACTTTCCTTTTGCTTTGATTAATGTAATGATTTTATTAAAACCTAATATTTAATACATGTTTTATTGTTTAACCTTGTAAAAACACTACATCCTGTCAATATCTGAGCTTTTAGACGTCGGAGTCTTTTCATTGTCGATTTATCTGTTTACGATTGTTTGGTCCATGAAATAAAATGTCAGAAAATCTGAACAACGATGGACAAGCGATGATCTAAACTTCTCTTTTCAATCGACTGATCGATCAATCATTAACCCCAGCTAAAAGACAATAAGCTGTGTGTGTGTGTGAGTGTGTGTTGACCTCCAGCTCCATGTAGTGTCCCAGTCCCTCCACTGTGTCCAAGTGAACTCTGGTCTGACCAATCAGAAACAGCCGTCGCACCTTCCGCACTTCACCTTTAACCCCGAGGGCGTCTGACAGCACGGCCTGCACACACACACACACACACACACACACACAGAGTTACAAGCTGAATAAAGAGTATAAATACAGTAAACACCTGCAGGCCGGTGTTTTACCCGGAGGCTGGGCGGGTCGTTGGTCGGACTGATGGAGTAACGGGACAGTTTGGGTCCGTCGGTGTCTGGACGCTCGTAGAAGATCAGCTGACCCGACTCGTTCTAACAAACAAACACACAAACAAACAATATTTAGAGAACTTTACTGTTTTTATATCTATTAACATTTTGTATTTCTTGTAATTATGTTAATTTTATTTTAATTTATATATTTTTTATTTTTCATTATTGTTTTATTTTTTACGAGTTTTTTTTTGAGTTTAGAATTTTTTTTTTATGGTAGAATTCTGACTTTATTGTATTATTTAAAAAAAAATTGTAAAAAAAATAAAAAAGTCAGAATGCAAAAACAAAAAAAAAAGTCATAATACAAAAAAAAAAGAGTCAGAAGTATGGGTAACTGTAAGAGTCAAACTTCACTTTGCCACGTCACTTTGCGCCATTCTGGAGGGAAACCACAGGCTGACCAAAAATGTCTGTTAATGAAACGGCTTCCTCTGGGACTCCTCAACACGCAAAAACTCCCTTAAGTCAGACA
>JAVQJL010040786.1:0-34079 GCA_036024295.1 Nannoperca obscura
CCAGAGGCCTCGGCAGAGCGAAGAAGCGCCACCTGAACAGCCTCCCCTCCTCATCTCAAACGCTCCATCACAGGGACAGACAAAACACATGATCTGCCACATGCACCAGTGGCACAGATAAAAGCTCCCAGACCTGCCTGATAATATCTGGATGACACAGTAAAGCAGACAAAACCCCAGAGTAAACAGAGCACTAAAACCAGTGTAATCCAAACAAATAACGCTGTCCTAATCTTAATTATGCCACAATTATGTGCTGCGAGGCCTTTCACAAGTGTAATCCCGAAGATCACATTTTAAATGGCAGCATCTTTGGTGGTCATTGCTGTGGTGATTTTCCAGTGCGCTCACCAAAAATGACTCTTTTATAATCTGTGTGGCCACTTCTGCAATGACTTTTCCTTAGTTTTGAGGTTCAGTGAGGTGGCACGCTGTTGGCCGCAGTGGTTTTGGTCACAGTCACTGATAGCTCCGTCAAGCTTTGGGTTTCTCAACATGTTGAAACATTTGTAATTGTGGCTCTAGTGAGAGTGAGTGAGTTTTATTTTTGTTTTAAACATTTCCAAAACCAAAAACAGTCTAAGGAACAGAGTTCTGGCTCTAAAGTAAGCTGCTAACACTAGCATGCCTGGCTAACCAGCGTACCACCAACAGTAGCTAGCTTTACTTCCAAGAGTTAGCATACAATTAGTGAACTACATTATACGATGAGGTTACAGGTAATGTTAATAAATAAATAAATAAATTGACATTTCCAATGCAAAAAGTGTAACACTAGTGCTACGATATCAGGGAAAAGTTAGCAGCTCTGCACTGTTAGCTTAAGATACATACATTCTCATAGCCTTTGTTCATTTAAAAGTGAAATACTTACAACATTAATCTATAGTTGCCTTTGTGTTGCTTGTCAGTTATTATGGATTTCTATTGTAAAGATCGGAACGGTGTGTTTTCCTGTAATACTGTACTATAACACTGTCAATGCTAACGGGTTCTCAGCTGTTATACAACAATATTGCTGCTCTCTGCATCCTTACAAAGTTAGTGTCAACATGTATGTAGCCATCAAATGTACATTTTGCAGGATTCTCACTTTCCCATTAGTCAGCTGGAAACAAAAACGTGTGTTAACTCAAAAGAATTAACATCAGTTAGCTAGCTAGCTACTTTTAGCTTGTAAAAACGATGGCCCCGACTAAAAGCCTGCTGTCATCTACCTCTGTAAAGCAAAGAGCTATTGTTTTCTTAAAATCTGTCTCTTGTGAGTTCCCCAACTTTATGGAGCTGCAAAACTCCACTCTGTTCCCTCTGTGCCATGTTTCTAACACCTCCATGTCAGAAAAAAGAAATGGAGACCCACACGTCTGAAGAAGATGTTCGGAGAATAGCTGCTGACTGCAGCAACAGACAGAAGGACGCGGGAGATGTTTATCAGCTGGGATGTAGGCGGTGTGTTTTAACCATCTCCTGACAGCCATGGAGCTGTGAAGTGACTGCTCCAATCAGGGAGCAGAGCCCAGCAGCTCTGTTGAAAGGCAGGAATGTATCTCCACTCCACTCTTCTGTAAGCTACAGCTGAGCTCCCTGCATGTCTTTATAGAAAACAGATCTCAAGCCATACGCCCATCAACACCACAGGATGTCATTCCAACTAAATAATATTCAATTATAATTCCAATTATAAGTGTTTTAATGATAAAAAGCCACTCAAAAACTCTTTAAACGTCCCCGTATGTGTTACTTTTGTGTCTTTTCATGGTCATCTTCTATGTGTCTATAAGTGATCTAGTGCTCCTGATGATTTGCACTGAGTCGTCTTGAAAGCTCATCATCAAGCTACGCGTACACAGGTGGACGGCACATTCCAGTCCTGGTGTTTGGTAGACGACAATCAACCAAAAAAGGGACATTTTAACCATTAACCTCAACAAACTGGCTTGCATTGATTCCCTGCAGCTCACCTCACCCTTAAATTAAATAGGAGAATAGGATGAACGTATATTTGTCCCGATGCGTGTGGTACTGCACTGCATGTGTCCACAGATGAACAGGGTCTGACCTGCAGCTCCTTGCTCTTCCTCTGCAGTTCACTGTTGAGGGCCTCTTCTGCTTCTAGCTTGGAGCTGGTACTGCTGATCTCCAGGTCCTTCCTTCAAAGACAAACACATATTAAACACTACGTTCATTTAACCACAAAAAGTGCTTTGAAGTGGTTTTGATTGATAGTTCAGCATCAGATTTCTCAGATTCCACACAAGATACAATCTATATTAATATAATATTAATCCTTGCATGTTGTGTGTGCTCGGACGACTTCTTTTCATGTTCAGTAAAGCTTCACTGAGTTTAAAGCTGAGTGACAGATTTCATATTCTCTCCCAATTTGTGGGACTGTTTGGAAAACACAGCACCTTAGTAACAAGGCGAGTGACTCACTTTATTAATGTTCTCAGTGAAAGAGCGGCACGCCATTACTGCTGGGAGACAAGCCTGAAGATCGTAATGGAGACATTATTGCTCAGTGATAGGTGTGTGTGTGTGTGTGTGTGTGTGTGTGTGTGTGTGTTTTCTGACAGTTGGTTCTTGTCATCACTTAATTGTTGCTGCAAGGTAAAAGTACAGCGAGTGATGCCATTCGCTCTCATGTTACTAAGGGGCAGATAGCAACATGTTGGGATGTTAGTGAATGGCTTGGGGGGCTGAGGGGCTGGGGGGTGGGCTGTATATTACGTATTATAGCCCCACAGTCCGAGCTCTTGCGCCCCCAAGGACAGGAGCATCATCTCAAGCGTCTCGAGAACGTTTTGAAGTCCATGCGTTGGTCTCTCTCCTGGGGTTAATAAGATATGATCACAGCAGCTCTCATTTCAATGATGCATCGATAGACGGCTGCGGAAAAGACCTGTTGTCACATGCACGACTTCTGGGACCACGGGCGGGAGTAAAGTGTAGACTCAGTCTCTTGTAAATCATTTTGCTGCGGGGGTTTTTTGCTTTGCTTTTTTGGTACGCTGATATAATATATCTTAGTGTATATATTAGTGTAACTTTCAAGCCCATATCATAGTTGGCGTAAATGTATACTTTGTGAAAATGCCCACGTTTATGTTGGTGTTAGTCCTTTATGATCACCGACTGGAGGGTATTGTTTACCACTTCACGACTGATTACACGTTATAGCGAATTCCACAGAATAATGACCATCTGAACTTCAAAAAGAAATACAACCCTGTAATGTAGCTCAGGAAACTGTACAAAGCATGTTTACAAAGCAAATACGTTATCATTGAATAGCAAAGAATATGAAAGAGTAAAGGGAGTCTACAGCCATGCTAGCAGCTCTGTGAGGCAACACTGTGCTTTGAGCTGAATGCTAACATCATGTTAGCATCATGATGTTCAGCAGGTTTGATTAAAAATTTTCCACCTCTTTTAGTTTAGCGTTTTATCACGCTAACATTTGCTACTTAGCACTAAACACAGAGTGCAGCTGACTTTTGTGACCTGATGATGGCGCTAGATTAAGAGTCATTACTACGATTCGTCCGGAGGGCGACCTGGATTTCTGGACCACATTTCATGGCAGTCCATCAAATAGTTGTTGAGATATTTCCCTAAAAAACAAAACATTTCAATCTTGTGGTGAAAAGTCTTGAGGACTTATTTCATCGCGTGGGAACCATCGATGTCTGTGCCAATTCAGGAAGTAGATGTTGAGATATTTCACTGAATAAGCAAAGAGTTTGACCCACAGGTGGCGCATGATTAAAAGTCAGAAGGTCGGCAAACTCATGAGGATTTAATCTCTGGAAACCACAGACGTCTACAGTCTGATAGTACCAACAGATCCCTAGAGCCGTACTACAAAACTTTAACATTGAGCAACACCAGAATTGTATTTTGGCTTTAGAGCAGTTTCTTTTTGCAGCGAAAGCCCAAATAATAGTGACACATGCTGGTCTTTGACCTTTTGAGGAGGTCTTCCAGGCCGCTCCTGTTCTTCTCCATCTCCCCCAGACTCTCCTGTGTGGATCTGCCGCCACCCTCCAGCTTCCTCCTGCTCTTCTCCAGCTCGCCACGCTGACGGCGCTCCTTCTCCAGCTGGTGCTCCAACTGAACAGGAAGGACGAGACGTACAATACAATGATCACAGTGTAATACAGCTGTAAAAAGTGTTTTTGAAGGCTAAAACTGGCACTAACATTTTACTAACTATAATCTCCAACGGCTAAATAGTTTGTGCCAGTAATCAATTGCTTTTATATTGACCATTTACTACTTTTGACCATTTTTATACACTAAATTACATGTATTCAGTGTTCGCCCAGATTTGCCAAGGCCTGCTGGCTAACAGGGTTACAATTAAGTCAAAAAACCTTAAGTTTCCATTCCTCATATTACTGTCAAACTGTCGGTTCATGACCTTCATATCACTGCAGTATTTAATGTGTGCAGCATGTGTGCAAATGTTAGATCAATTAGTCTAATGCTGACCTGTAACTAAACATCAGATATGGTCCCACCACTTTCTGTATTGACTCTGTTTACACACACTAAATATTCCTGTGTTTTGCGCTTATTCCTAAAAACACATTATTCCTACTTGGCTGTGCGTTGCTAATGAAGTAAATATTCCTCTAATATTCCAGTTGAAATGCAGCCTTGTTGCAAATTCAGCCTCGTTCTTTCACTCCTTCAATCTTCTTGAAAAGGTTGACGTTGTGATATTTGTGCACACATCCCAAAACCTGCTGATGTCCAAGTCTTTCTCAATTGTGTCAATTGAGACACAAATTCTGTTCATAAACGCTCCTAAAACCGGAATAATATCGGCATTTCCCACACGTCTTAATCGGAAAATGCCTAATTCAGAATACCCAAACTGAATACGCCGTTTACACGATCCGTTTCAAATTCGGGACATTGTCAAATGTGGAATTAAAGTGAAACATTAATGTGCATCTAAAGGTAGTCACTGTTTCCAACAACCAGCAGGCATCTGATTTTAGCTCTGATGAACTAACTACAGGCACAGTGAGCGACTAGCTGGTGAACTCACTGCAGCATTTAGCAACTAAAGAGACAGTATTTTTCTCAGGAGTTGGTGGACACAAAAAGTTGGAGGTAAAAGAAGCGTGAAGATGAACCTGTCCTCCTAATGTGGCCAGATTTACGAGTAAGTAAGCGTTAGATATATGAAGTTAAAGAGGGGAGAACATGAACTCACATCTTCAGCTTGCATCTGTAGCTTGGTCCTCTCTTTGGTCAGCAGGTTCACCTTCTCCTCTTCGCTCTGCAGGTCCTCGATGGCTTCCTGTTTGGGGCGAAACAAGATTTTGTGTCCCTCAATAAATGATCCTCCACAGCGTTGCCTCACATCCATCTGTCTGCCACATTGGCGCTCGGAAACAGTTTGTTTGAAGACGTCCGAAGTCATCTCCAGATTTTCTCTCTCTTCCCTTCCATCAACTGGATCTCTGAAACATTCAACTTGTGTTGTTTCTTTTCTTCTTCACAGGTTTCTCTTTGTGTTCCAGACTAAATCCATAACCCAACAAACAGTAGGAAGATAATGAGGCCCGACTGCTACTGTTGGTCAAAGCATCTGGGAGAAATTAGCGATGCTCTTGTAGCTGCCACAGAGCATGATGAGGTTGTTGAGGGTTAAGGTTTCTTTAGATTTCAGAGCATCTGCTCTTCCTTACAAAGCCGGGGGTGCTGTGCGTCTGACGGGGAGCACATTTATCACGAGTGCCACTTTTGGCAGCTCCACAGAACATATGGTTTTATTTTCCCAAAGTTATGTTTCACTCTCAGTGAAGGCCTCCCTCTCCCCCTCTCTCTCTCTCTCTCTCTCTCTGATAAAGGCTATCGATTACACTAATAAACAATCACAAATAAAGCTGAACAGCGTGACGTGTTGCCTAAGTATCTGTAAAGTTTACATAGCTTGCACTGAGCACGATGTATATCTTCATCAAAGCTGACTATGTGCTATTCAAAGTTTACTTTACCACTCACTAGCTGTTTCCAGAACTTTCAACCACATCTCACGGCCTTCATCATCCAAAGATACACTCTTAAGTCGCGTGATCACAACAAAAATAATATCTCCTGAGGAAATGAGGTAGAAAAACAAAGCTAGTAAATAGACCTGGAGTTAAGTCTTGCATTGTGTTCATATTAGTGGCTGTTTGGCCCTTTATGATCATCAACAACATATTACAGCTTTGTTTAAAGGCAAACTCATCTTCAGAAAATGTATTTTCAGGCCTTGGACAGAGTTCATGAAGACTCCAACTTGACTGAAACAGCTACTTGTATATTTTTTAAGACATGCGTGTGCAAGTAGATGTGGTTGTTAGATATTTGGTCCCTTAAAGTGGGTTTAGATTGAGAATTTAAATATCATTAATGTCATTAACGTTTTGACTGAAAAGAATCTTTCTTTGTGCATGTTGTAATATCTCAGTGTTCATGTTACATAAGTTTTCAATTAACAGAACTCAAGGAACCTTGTGGAGTTTCTGACCACTAGTTGCACTTTAAAATGAGATTTTTACTTAAATATTTATTTTTGCAGATGTTTTATGAGGACGGAAACGCATTCAAGGGATTTGTTTGACCTTAAGGATACAAACAAAGTGTTTTGGTGAGAAACAGTGAATGTAAACATAACTTTGGTTGTTCATTGGCTCTGATTTCCTGTGTATTTTAGAACATCTTCTGTGGATGTCTGAGAAAATCTTCCTCCTAACCCGGTAGCCTAAGGATTAAGGCGCCGACCATGAAGCCAGAGATCCCCAGTTTGTTGCATTTCACTCCCCACTCTTCCTGTCATCTCTCCAAAACCCCTGCGGTGTCATCAGGGTGATTTTGAGAGAGAGTTTGAAAGACGTTGGCATTTTTCAGACAAAAAGATGAAGCGCAGGATCCAGGGTTTTTACATCTCGACCTCCACTGGAGACTAAAAGTCGGGATGTCTCTGCTGCTTCTTTAAACACGGTGTCGCTGCATACCATCCAGCAACCCTCCCCCCCCCACACCCATAACCTCAACAGCGCTCGCTGTGCTCTCACCTGGCTGAGCTCCACCAGATGTTCCTTCTCCTTCTGCAGCTTCTGCAACGCCTCCTCCTTCTGAAAAAGCTGCTCTGACAGCCTCCTCACCTCGCCGTCTGATGACTGGAGAGAGAGAGAGAGAGAGGTCACGATCATATCATGTTAGACAACACATATTCTGTCTAAATCACAAAAAAAAGTAACATTCCTCCGCAAGTTCAATCGTTTCTACCTCTGCTGAAATCCTTCTTTCTGTGGTTATTAATGTTTTCCTCTCGGCCACGCTGGCTTGTGAACACAGTGCATTCAGCGTACACCGTAAAACAATTATCTCCCTTCATGACAGAAACAGATGTCATTATTTTTGCCTCTCTCTCTCTCTCTCTCTCTCTCTCGTGCACATCAAAGATTTTATTTGCATGTGAACTCCTGGCTCCCAGCGAGGACACGAGGACCTAATGAGACAGTTTAAACTCTGCTGGAGCACTGGGCTGCAAATGCGAGCGAGCAGACTGGAGGAAAGATATACGGTGGTGTCACTTTCTTCAGAAAGAGCAACAAATATCCGCTTTACAGTGAGATTTCAGAGCCGGCAGACGAGTGTATTCCCCTTTAAACTTTTGCTTCTTTGGTTCAAACACATCACGTCCAGCTAAAATGACAGCACACCACAAATATTAGACATGGTCACGTAATTTCTTTCCCTCTTTTTTTTTCAACTCTGCAATCAAACAGGTCTGGTCTTGTCGCACCCATTGTGACGGAGTCCTCTCTTACAGTATCTTTACCACCTAGGAGACCAATTAGTCAAGCAAACCTTCATGTAGCCAGAGGATCAACTTCTTAACATCGTGACCCAGATCAGATGTACTAGTGTAAATGTGCAGAGGCTAAACAAACACCACCCTGCGCCGCCATCTTTACACGCAGTGTTGCGAGTACAGTACATTCTTGTGGCATTCCTGAACCGAGATAGCATCGTAATCCTTTAATACTCCTCTGAAACAGATAAAGGGGTTTGGTGGTGTGGGGGGGGGGGGCTGTAATGGAGATGACAGAGCAGCCTCTGCTTGTTAGCGTCTCGTCTCTTTCAAGAGTTCAAGCTGTATCATCATCAAGCGGGAAGGCGTTTAACTGGGAACTCGGTCAGACTGAGAGACTATCCCTGCCCTTTAATACATAAAACTCTCTCTTTATGGATAAGACTTAATGTCTGCCTCCAGCCTGTCCCTGTGGAGGGCCAGCTGGGCTGAGCAGGCCTCCTCCTCCTCCAGACGGTCTGAGAGGCCTGACAGCTGCCGCTCCAGCTCACGCCGGGCCTTCTCCAGCTGGACACAGTGCTGCTCAGACGCCTGGGCGCTCTCCTGCTCCTGGAGGTGAACAAACAGGGCAACTCAGACGTGCATCTACAGTGTTGTCTCACATACGGTGTGTCATTTGTCATTTTCACGTACGATACATTTCAGATGTTGTGTTGGGCTGACTCAATAAAACCCAGTACACCCGCTTGTCTAGAAATCTGGCTTCAAACTAAAAAAACGTATGTTGCATTTCATCAAAATGACTAATGTACTTTGTGCAATATCTCTGCTGCAACAGAAAAATGATATTCATTTGATCTGATCATGACTAGTATAGCCAAACTGTAAATATGCTGTAGTTTTAATGGGAGATTAACTAGTTAACAGAGTTACAGAGACGAGACAGAGTGAGGTCAAATGAGGAAGAAAGAAATGAGTGAAAAGTCAAAAGGGATAAAACATGAATATGAAGGGATTAGCTGAATAAAAGCGGCTGAAGCAAAGACAATTAGTTGATACAAAGAGGATCTTACCGCAGGTTGAAACTATTGCTCCCTGAATTCAGAAGAAACCTTCCCTTTGTTCACTCGCAGCTGCCTTATCATTGAACAGCTGAAAAGCCGTCACGGTGACGTACAGTTCTGACCTGATAAGCAAGTTCTACCAAACACCAGGTCACTTAGTCAACAGACAGCCATAAGCGGAGTGAAAAGACCTGATCGTGAGAGCCTGCTCTGGTTACTGTTACTTTCTGATGGGCAAGGCATTTGGAACGAGCTAACAGCATACCCACATATCTGGGCATTTGTGAAACGATCACGCGACCACATTTCCATCTGCATTTATTTCCATAAAAGCACTTGGTTTGAGTTCCTTCCCTGCCTTTTTCTGCTCGTGTGAAGTCCTTTGCAACACTTTCACCCGGTGATAAGTGAGCAGGTGTACACAGGTATGACATGGAGGCACGAACAATAACACAGGTGTCCCATCTGGGCCAAGCATTGCTTTGTGAACGTTTCTGCAAAAGTTACAGAACAAGCGATGGCTTCAATTTGAATGCACTATAGATATATAATACTTACAGTTTCTAGTTCTAAAATGACAGAAAGATATAGATAAATATACAGTACACAGGGTACGTATCGAAGTAAAATTCAAGCACTTTCCAGGCACTTTAGGTATTCAAACAAATATTAAAAAGAGTTTTGGTAAAAAATGTATCATTTTCCAAAAAACTTCTAATACTATTGCAAACCCCGTATATAATATATATGTTTAATTAGCAGTAAAAAAAAAATGCAGTGACCTACACAGCATGGGTTTGTGAACCAAGTACCTTTTCCACAGCAGACATATTTGATATTTTGGGGCAATAATAACATAACAATGGCTGAATTCCGTTTAGGTGTTTCAAGGCCCTTGTATACATGTTTTCTTAATGTTATCTTACTGCTTTTATTAAATACACCTGTGCAAAGCATGCAAAGGACTACTGAACAACAAACGTTGCCTAGTTTTTAATGGTCAGGTGTTTCCATTGTTTAGCGGCACTTTCTTTTCCGTTGGTTAGCGAGAAAGTGATTTAACACTACATGACAGCACACTTTACGTTTATGGTGTAGCAGCCAACTGATTTTTTTTAAAGGTTTTTTGTGGAGCACAGGATAAAAAACAATGAATAAAGCGCAGGCTAGCGACGGTTAGCTTATAGCTTGCTAGCTTGAGGCTAGTTAGCCCAATGTTTGTTAGGCTTTCACACAGAAACAGGACAAATTAACCACAGCTAATGTTTCATATTTACATTAGCCACGTTAACTTACAGTTAAATGTGCTTATTAGCAATCATGTTTACCTTGAAATAATGTTTGTCATCGTCTTAAAGCTGTTGAAAAAAATAATTGGACGTTTCAAGCTAGCAAACATTCAGGCTCAAACCTTCGGCACTTTGGCTCCACCCTCTTCTTTTACATTGACAAAAAATACGTGTAAATAATAAAAAATGAATAATGGCTGAATCCCATTTGGCTGCTTAATTTTCAGGGTCCTATAGTTAATAATTAACACTTCTACTTCCGTCAAAAAAAAAAGAAGCCAGTTAATTTTGCTTCTGAGAAACTCACAGTATGTTAACTCCACATCAGCTACACGTACTGCATATATAAACCGACAGGAGTTACCCACAGCTGCTAATCTGTGCTCCAGTGTGGTGCTGTAGCTATCCCAATCCAGTTCTTCAGGTTCAGGTTCTGGTCCAGGTCCAGGATCTGTGTGGTTCCCATTGGCCTCCTCAGAGTCGTCAGAGAGGGAGTGGCAAGGCCAAAGGCTCCTTGCAGACATCATCTTGATACTTCCTCCAGGCTGTTACGCCCTCCTTCTTTGCAGACTTCACCTGTTTGGCAGTGTTGCAACTTGCCCGTCCGTTCTGGCTGCAGAGATGCTCGTTCACTTCCTCCGTCACTTGTTCTTCATGCAGCTGTTCTGGTTGTTCCAGGTGGGTTTCAACAGGAGGAACAGTACCAATGTACTCCTTGCATGGTTCTCCAGCCTGTCCTCTCCCAGCAGATCCTCTCTCTCGCAGCACACAAGCAGCTCTGCTCACCTTTCTTTGCCTCCCTCACGCTCCTTAATCTTTCAGCTTTCTCTTTCCTCAATCCTCTTTGTGAGCCTTCTCTCTCGCTCTTTCTCTCTTCTCAAGCACCCACTCATCTATGTTTTATTTCAGGGTGTGCTGGTGCACGGTAGTGAAATCCAAACATTCCTCCGTACGAACTTGCAGCCTGCCCACAGCTGGTAACCCTATGCAGGTAGCCACTGCTCGGTCCACTGTTACACTGTGTTTTACCACAACGACCTTCTCTCCTGCTTTCTTTCCTCCCTGTAGTCTCCTCCCCCAAGAAACAGGTGGCTCTCCCCACTTTCACGGGGATCCAAAGGTGTCCCACAGGGCGTAGCGGTCGGTGTAGGATGTCAGGTCAGGAGAAAAGCCTACAGAGACGCAGCCCACAGCTGAGCCATCAAAGCCACGCCACAGAAAGACGACAAAACAAGGGCAGTGCTCCAGAGTCACAGATGCCTTTTTCTGCTCAGTCTATGTTATAATTGACATAAATGTCTTGTGCGCCCGCGCCCACATCGTCCCCCCACAATGCCACAGCATTCATCTTAGCAAGAACAACGAGGCATATTGTGCTCAGGATGTTTTTCTTGAATGAAGTCAACGAGACCCACAAAGACTAGACAAGACAAAGTGTTTCCATGTCTAGAGTTAACGTTAAGCATGGGTCGCAAAATGGGATGAGGATTAAGGAGGAATTTCTTAGGAAATGTGACCCTTACGTAAAATATAGACTAGCTTTTGACCATATCACATGGTCTTCATCGGCAGACAGAACAGTACATGATGAGAGATAAGATTAAGAACCTTTATTAGTCCCTAATTGGGAAATTGCAGGGCAAACAGCAGCAAAGGTGATAGATATAAAAAAAATATAGCATGCAAAAAAATGTTTTTTAACAATACAGAAAAGAAAAAAAATATATATATATGTATATATATATATATATATTTATATAAATAACTGTGAATTTACATTATTGTGGGTGTTGTTATTGCACAGTGAAGTTATCAGTTCTATTACGTGTATGTACACCGGGAGCAGTGCAGGTTGTAAAGATGGTTCAACTCAAGGTCCTCTTACTACCATAGTATGGAACTTTCAACCACATCTCATGACCTTCATGATGACTAAACGGGACGGACGCAACCTAAGCATGACTTAATGAGCCATCTCCATGACAACAGAGCTGATAAAGGCCATGAAATGCAGTGGAAACCTCCAGAATAACCTAAGAAGTGGACCTTTTTTTGTCCTTACTGTATAATTATAGTTATATGGATTATAGAGTTTAAAGAGATGTTTAAAAAGAATGTGAAGTAAGAAGTAAGTAAGAAGATATATGCAATTCACTGCCTAACCATGAAGAAATAACTGTATAAGAAGAAACCTAAAGCTGGTGAATGTGCAGCCATGTACTTGTGCTCAGATGAATGGGTCTGCAGAGAGCCATACTTGTGTACTTTAAAAACTATCCAACTTTGTGAAATATGCGCTTTATCTTTATTGAGTTAACATGAAGAGCATGTGCAGTTTATTATTTGAGAACATGTGGTAGCCATCCATTTGATCAGAACCTGTGGTAAAAACAAGTGCGATGATGTGGATATTAGAAAACTACACCACGTAGTATAGAAATTATTCAAACCAACACAACATATACAGTAGCATATGCTAGCAACAGATTCCCACTCTACACTAAGGGTTGTGGAAAAGCAAACATACATGACCTTTCAAAATGACTTAAAGCTAAAATTACACTTGAATCTAAGCACTCTGCCAGTGCCGCTGAGCCACGGAAAACATCCTGTCACCCCAAAAAAACTACAAAAACAAAATGCAAACACAGGATTTCTGAGAATTCCCATTGTTTTATTTTGACAATGTGGTGTGGGTTCTTGTATAAGAGAGATCTGTTCGTGTAACTCCCACTGAAGAAGCAAGAGACAGTGAGCTCACCCAGGCTGGCTCTCATGTCCAACACCAACACATCTGACGAGATGCCACTAATTCAAACACGCATCAGGTTTTTATCAAACCAACTCTAAGGAACCAACTCTATTGGAACCAACAAGAACCATTATGAAGGAAAGCCAATTTCCTGTTTACACTGCTGTTCTTAAGTGTTTTTCATTCATTCATTCATCAATACGGTCTGAGTTGCAGTTGATACTGATTACAGACTTATGAGGTGAAGTAAGGACATGGTTACTGTGGATGAAAGCATCACAGAAAAGCCCTCCAGGCACACAGATGATGTCTGACTAAGTTTCGCTGCTCCGTGCTAAATGCAACCCATGTTGTGAGAGTCGTGGCTCCTCCGCGAGGTAGAAAGCTGCCTTTTAACATCCTCAAGGCAACATGAGTGATCACACCGGAGGGCAGAGGAGGTGGCCGGTTCAGCTGCCGCATGCCAAAGCTGAGAGTCGACTCTGCAGCCATGCTAGTGGCTCTGTGAGGGTGCACTGAATGCTAACGTCAGTGCTAGCATGCTGATGTTTAACACGTTTTAAACACACAGTACAGGTGATGAGGCTGGTGTGCACCTGATCGGGACCTTGAAACCTTTTGGTTTGCAGGTTTCTGACATTATGTGCAATAGTTATTTGGATATTTATAGTTTATTCTCCTTCCAAAAGATAAAGATGTAGGCTGCATTAAGCTTATAAAAGCATAGTGTTTTACTTTTCTTACTGTGGCAATTGTGTTGTTTCTACTTGTTTCTACACACGTATGTTGTGTTGTGACAGTAGCTGAAAGTACTTTAAAATAATTATAAACATTAAACATGCAATATAACGAGTCTCACATCAACTAAACTGCAGCAGTGACTCTCGGCAGACTTTGCTAGAAAACTCAGATCGCCAAACTCACTAGGATTCATCCTCAGGTGACCATAAACATCACAATCTCATTGCATTTTTAAAAAAACGAGATCCCCAAACTCAAAGAAGAGCGCAGCTGAGAGTATAAAACGTTTAGAGATTTTAAACCTCAGATATAGTCGTCAGTAGCTTCCTATTTCTGAAAGTCTCCACATAGATTCTCACCCGAAACCCACCTCAAAGTTTATCTCTCCTCACCAATTTGTTCATATATTCAATTGCTTCCTTCCCCTTGTCCTTGAACATCAAGTCAGCCTTCCAGCCTCTCCTCACCCTCCCCTCTCCTCCCCTCTTCTCCCTCATTTATGTCTCCCGGCCAGTCTTTTGTCCCACAGTTTGCCTCGGGCCCCAGAAACTTCAGAGTCAGTCCAGACTGAAAGTTTTTCCACATGCAGAACTGAGGCATCTGGATAGCTCTGCAGGAACGCTCCACATTTATTTCCCATTAGCAGTAATTGAGGGGTAAATAGTGGACTTTTCCCTGTTTGTATCCATTTGTACCAAAGCTGGTTGGAACAACAGTAGAAGCAAATCGTTTCCCCTTCTTCTTTTGAGGAGCAGTGATCCACAAATTCCTCACTTAGTTTAAATGTCTGTGTTTTTTGGGTGTTTTTGCACATGAACTTCTGAATATGAGTTGGTAGTGCTGTCACGTCTCTTGATGTCTCCTGGGGTTTTCTGAGTTTTCTCTTTGTGGCACTTGATGGCACCAAGGGATGAAAACGTCTTCCACTTTGCTCCAGGCTGAAATGATATTCATGGTGCCCAGAGGGTGAATCCTAACAGCCCAGCTGGTCAAACTTTTCACTTTTTACTCAACATCTACTGTTTTGATTGGCACAAAGTTTGTTAAACAGGTTCATGGTTCCCTGACGATGTATTCTGGTGACTTTGGGGATCCCCTGAATTTAAATAAAAAAACGTTTACTTACTTTGAAATTCAGTACAGACGTTCGTGTCCTCATCAGGATGATTTGTAATAACTTTTCATCAATTCATTTAAATGTATCCAATATCTTTGGTTTATAGTCAAACACCTGCTAAAATAATTACATTCCCATCCGCCTCAGCTTTACTTAGTGTTTAGTGCTAATTAGCAAATGTTAGCATGGTAACACACTAAGCTAGGATGGAGAACTTGCTAAACATTATAGCTGCTAATCGTCTGTGAATAATGTAGCAATAATAGTAAGTTAACATTTGTAGTTTCCACAACCTGGATTGTTTCTCTGTATGAATCGAGTTCTTTCTGACAGGTTGATATAAATTATTAACTTTTCACGCATTTAAAGGCTGATTAAAAAGCAGGAAATCATCGTACCGCTGATGAAAGACATGTGCGGTGTCCCTCCAGCCTCAGCACACGACAGGCAAACGAGGAACGGGACAAACTTCTCTTTGGGAAACTGGAAGTCTTCCTACAGCAGCAGCAGCAGCAGCAGCACTTAACAGCTCTGACAAGGGGTCACAGTTCTCACTGCAGTCGAATCAGAAGGGCTCCAAGGTATGAATTATGCTGGCTGATCCGTCTCCTCCACAGATTAACATCATTATTTATGGTTGTCTAATCCAAGCAGCAAGAAAAAGAAACAGTTGGAGCCAGAGCACACTTGGTGAGCTCCATGAAAAGTTTGGTTTCATCTGTAAAAGGGTAATAAAACAGGCGAGTTATAGTGTTAACAATTTACCTCTACTGAAATAAAAGACCTTATGCAATACGTTTCTGGAAGAATGTGGGTTGTAGAGGAAAAACAGAGTTGCAGTGATCTTAAACCCTCCGTAACCCACTTTTTAGACAGATTTGTTATGATAGCAGTGGAAGGCACAAAACAAGGGGTTTCAGACAGCAGTTATTTGGTTTACGATCATCAGCTGATACCTGCAGCAGACCAGCGTATTCAGAGGCACACAGAGGCAGAGATCAACACTGACACATGAATGTGTCACATCCAGACGGCAGTAAAACAGAGTGACGAGAGCCGCGGTCCAACTCCTCGAGGCGGTTTACGACGTGGTCCGTTTGGAGCTGTCTGAAGAGTCTGCTAAGGCACTCAGCACCAGTAATGACCAAATCCCACGGGCAGCCCCGGAGCGCTTTCCATAAACTCTGGCAACAACAGTGCCGCTCCACACTCTCACACTAAATCCTCTGCCTCCAGGAGAGAGTCACTCCAAAGTGGGAACATCCACTCTCTTCTGGAAAATGACACAACGATTGCAACACAGAGGTCATCTTTAAGTGAAAAGAGTCTCTGAATAAAACAGGCACAGGAGTTAAAGGTGTGCACACCAAACAACACAATCTCCCTTTCATTTAGCAAAGATTTACACGCTGTTCTCTGCTGTGAGAACAGACAGACGAGGTTATAAGATGGGTTTACTTTTATGCAAAACCTCAAAAAGGTGAATTATTTATGTATGGTTAGATGGTAATATCGATATATGGATTTATGTTGAAAGGTACGGCTCACTTATTCTGTATTTTTCATTTGGGAACACGTAACAAAATAATCTCAAAAAGCTCAAAAGGCCCATTTATTAGTTGGCAGAGATCAGGCCATGAGATGAGGTTTAAAGGGGCTGAAAGTTGGATCTATTTTACGTATATATATATATTCTTTTTGCCAAAAACTCCCATTAAAACAGCAAAACAAACAATGCTGCTTCCAAGTGTCTCGGTACTTTCTAACTTTTCAGTGGCACTCATCCCTAAGCCCATTTGTTCCAGTGATTCAATATTCACTCTTCCTTCAGCTCAGTTTCGGCCTTTACTAACGCCTGAAGGTGATATTTGGCTGTTAAGCTGCTACATGCTACACTGTCTGTCTCTGGTGGAGGTCAGGTAGTTACAGTATACTATAGTGGGTTCATCATAACGTTTTTATCCAGAAAACAGCTGCCGGCTTTGGCTGGAAGCAGGTTGACGACAGCAGTGCGTTTACATTTGATTTTAACACTTCTTACCAGCTGCCGGTCCTCTTTCCTGCCCTCTCCATATCAGGTCCTCTGCGCGATTCATAATGCCTCGAAATAAACTGAATTATCCAGGTGCTTTTCTCTGTCATGGCGAGTCTCAGGAACGTTAGGAACTAAGGGTATCCACAGCCTGATGATTTTATCGCATCACACACTAAAGTTAGTGTACATAGTCATTTTTTTTACTCTAGTAACCGTGCCCTTTGTTAAATAAATGTATGTTATGAGTAGTATCTTTCATTCACTGTAGAATGTTTGAATGCAATAGGCTACCAACATGTGAAAAAGGAGACTACTGGCTCCCTTTTTTTCCACTTCAAGCACTTGATGAGAGCAGAAAGACTGAACCAAAACAGTAAAGTTGAAGAGCGGGAAAAAACTAAATATAAGAAGCTGAAAGAAGCTAAAAACTTGGTGATAATGCCCCCGTTTCACATTTCACAAGTCTGTTGTTCATGTAAAATGATTGGTTAGTGCAGCTTTAAGTTCTGTTACAATGCATAAACAGCATTGTTTTGCAATTGTCCTGAAAAATCTGCGTCAGACTAAAACTTTGATCTTTTTTCCCACAACCAAATAAAATAAAGTGCAAAAAAGAACTTGTGGCAACACCTCCTCCCGACTAAATGGGACGAGCCTCTCACACAACAGTCATGCAGCACGCCTCAGGCCAGGAAACAGCATGGTGCCTCACAGCACTATGACAGCAGTCTCAGTATAAAAACACACTCTGTGCTCTCAATAAAACGATCAGCTGGAAAACAGTCAACACAGCAGTAAAAACCCACGGAGCATTAAAACAAGCTGGAACACAGTGACTGCCATGGTGGCTGCATCTCTCTCCCTCTGCTAGGGGATCATTATCCACTTAATTTCATCCACCCGGAGTTGGTATAATGACCATGTTCAAAATCCCTTATCGAGCAGAAATGAGTAAAGTATCAAGTTAGTGAAACAAAAGAAGGAAAAAGTTTGCAAAGAGACGGACACAGCAGAGCAGAGCAGCAGACTTACAGCTCGGTATTTAGTGGCCGCCTCATTCTTGTCCCTGCTGAGCTGGATGTTCTGCTCCTCCAGCTCGCGGACCCTGGAGAGGAGTCGCTCACTCTGCTCTACGGCTCTCCTCAGCTCCTCTCTCTCCCTCATCCCTGCCTGCTGGGTATGAAAGTGCTGCCGCGACGTCCAGATATTCACACATGCACATGATACATGATAGCTCGGCTGGCTGGCTGGCTGACTGGCTGGCTGGCTGGCTGACTGAGTCTCTCTTACTTTTGTTCACTTTTTGTCTGGAGTCTGCACTGTACTCTCCCCTCTCTCCTGCATCCACTGCTGACACACACACACACACACACACACACTCTGTCAAAGAGCTTTGCCCTCTAAAAGACATTCACATGCACGTATGAAACCACATTTCCTCCCCTCTCTCCAGACTGGCCGCCTGCCGGCCTTCTTTCACTAAAACAATATAAAACCTGCAGACTGCGCTGGAGTTAAAGCGAAAAAGTATGTTTGCCTCCTCCAGTCGGATGAGAAAGGGAAGAACTGTGTCTGAAAATGCAACGTATGACACTGTAATACAAATATATCAGTGACAGATTCATCATGACACCACGGCTGAGATTACTGAACCCTATTTCTCTACTGGATGTGTTTTAGTAGCAGCAGTGCTTCTCAAAATGAAGACCACACATTTAATGAATGCATCAACAACAAGTCATCACACCTGAATACATACTCGCATACAAATGTGTTTAGTCAATTCAGTAACAAAAGAAAAGATTTGATCAATTGTTCAGGATAAACTCAAAAACTGCAATTCAGTAACACACACTGTAAAAAGTAGATGCAGGGTTTTGAATGCACCATCATGGCCCTCTGTGCTTATTAATAGTTATATAATATATTATTTATGAGAGTTTAAACAGGACCAAAACTAGGTTGTTTATTATGTATTTTGCGGCAAAATAGACCCATAACAGAGCCCTAATCTTTTTCAGTGTAGAGGTGCAGCAGTGCAGGTGGAGCCACTGGAACATCACACCTGTGGTTAGTTTCAGCCTTACAGTTGGTACCAGATGACATTTAAACAAGCATGTGTGGCAGCTTTTAGCATTCCTCTGGCACCTCAAGCCAGTTAAAACAAACACTATGAACTGTAAGTACGCCTTCACCCAGACCTGATCACTACGTGGTACAGAGGCCAAAGATCAGAGGTAGAGTTCAGCCCGCGGTGTTCAGATGATCAGAGGCAGACAGTAATGTAAAGATGCTGTTGGTATGTGGGCTGCACTGTTAGTCCTGCTCCCTATCAGCTGCACCTCACCAGTGGACCAGACCACATCGAACCAGACTGGCAGTGTAAACAGACGTCTGTCAACCCCTGACAGACCCACGTAAACACAGTAATGTTCTGAACACACTGACAGAAACCAAATCTGGAGCTTTACGGTGGAATTCAGCTTAGAAGGAGAAAAATCTGCCCTCCCTCCTGTCACAATGTCCAAAACAACAGATAGAGGCTTGTATAAGATAAGTATCTATCATAAATCAACTGTTTGTTACTAAGTCTATCTTATATAAGGTTTTCTGGTGTGATCATAGTCTGGATTATATATATATATATAAACAGAACATATAATATAAATTACATGATAACAACAGGTAGTTGTATGGACTTAAGAGAAACATAAAACAGGGCTAAAACTAAAGAGTTCATACTGGACCTTTATAGTTTTTACATTTTTTATTTGTGGTGACTGGAAACACGACTCTGAATGAATGCTAACGTTGCTCCTTGTCTTCTGGATGTGTGAATAAACCACTGCTTGCTAACACTTTGCTATACCAACTATATAAAGTGATAACATGTTAATGTTGTGTGTAGAACGTCACCATGTGGTGAATCACGTGGATTTGGTCATTTAAAACAACTATTTGATTAAGGAGGGATATCTGAAAAGCATCAATGGCAGATAATGTTGTGTCATCGGCATAGAATGGGACATTAAAATACTGATTACCAACACTGATGTGAAGGTTGAGGTCATTCATATACTGTATTATGTAAATAATAATAATGTGTGTTGTCTGCACAGAAAGCTTTACATTACAAAGCCTTGTAATTGCCGTGAACACCCAAATCAAACAACCAGCCTTGAGCTAAATGCACTATTCAAAGCAGCTAATGTGTCCTGCAGAGAGCAACTGTCTGTGTCACGTGTTTATTTTATTTACACTTCACGTCTCCTTTAATTTCTCTCCACACGCAACTAGATTACACAACTGGGTTTGGCTTAACTTCCAAAGAGGAACAACAAAGCGTAGTTTCCTTCCTTTTCCTTCCGGAGCTAATTTTCCACCGTGAGATCTGAAGAAGGGGTTTAAAAAGGGAAAGCTGCGTGAACACACACACACACACACACAGGGAAACCTGTTAGTGCTTGAGTCCCGTTGGAAAATAGCGGCCATTCGCTCAGCTCTCTGAAGCCTGACAGCAAGTTTACCTCTCAGATCTGACAAACCGTTCGTCAGCGGGGGGGAATTAAACAGGGAAATGCGGTGTCATCTTTCTTAAGTGTGCAACGGTAATTGCCACGTTGTCCAAATAAGATTTAGGACACGTGTGTTTTAACACTGCCTGCTGACACACCGGAACTTCCTTTGCCTAGCGTCAGTTTAAATACACAATACATTCACCTGTCAGTGCAGGATTTACCGTCGCACTCAACATCAATCTGCAGGCCGATGCCAAAGAAGGTAGAGGAAGATAAATGTGACACATCAATGGGTTAACCTTCAGCGTGATCACACGGCTCAGCCTCTTAAGCCGGCGCTGTTGGAGAGAATGCAGCAATGAAATGCTTCCTTTGTTGCAGCACAATGATGACTGCGAGTTACACTTTAACAGTGTTCGTGTTTTGACTTGAAGCTCACAGATGTTTGTCCGATCAAACCTGTACAGCAGAGCAGACACAAGCTGCTCCTCTCCTCCACTAACCTGCCCGTCTGATATCTCAAATATGACGTTTTTTACACTTTTTGCAAGAAACCCCCCTCTTCTCCTGATTCCTGGCATTCCTAGTCTTGAGTGGAAGAAACTGGGATATTAATCCCATGATCTCCATTCCTTTCTTGTATTTAAACAGCTGTTCACCATTTCAACACCTATTCACACCTGCTACCGTCTACAGACACAGCTTCTTGAGCGATGTACCAGTGTGCATCCTCCCACTCACAAAGTCTGGATCCGGCTGCAAAGCTTTGCTTAACGTTCACTTTAGGTAGAGTTGGTTTTGAGGCTGGAACTGCCTTGATACTTAAAAACTCACAAACCTCCACAAGGAGGCGCTGTTTTGTAACCGAGTCCAACCCGAACCCCACAGACACTTTGTCGGACACAGTCAATATAAGCTGAAGCGCTTCAAAATGCCTCCATAAGAAGATTCCCCTGCATGTTTTTCATCCTCAACTCAGCTACATGAATAGTTATTACATATTTGCATATGTCAAAGTTCAACATCTGTCCCGCAAATGTATTTGTTTCTATTAAAATGTTGTTTTAAATGCTGGTGTGTCATATTTAACAGCAAGTTACAGAGATAAAACAGACCTCTCTTCCCAGTATGTTTGCAGCACATATTAAGTATAAACCACAGCTCCAAGGCACATTTCCTGCAGAAGCTCTCAGGTCTAAGCCGCTGTTTCTGTTTCTGCCTGTAGGTGGCGCAGGCTAAAGGTTCAGATCTGAGGTTTGAAATTGGCTGAATCTGTTTGTGTTCAGCTGCTGTTTGTACTGTACAGCACTGCTTCAAACTGCTGCCAGGTGAACGGACGGCCGGGTGACGCTCGGCCTCTGGCTGAACTCAGGTCACGGAGGGAGGCCCAGCCAGCCTTTGATCACTGCAGCGCCTCACAGTGCACTTACACTCAGTGTGGCCGACTGGCTGCAGGTCAGCTACAACAACACCGTTATTAAATCATATCAATGACAGGATTGTTGTAAGGTAATTACACACAGAGATCACTGCTGACATTATAAATGCAGTGGAGACTTCTGTTGTTGTCCTGATAGGGTAAATTGAAATACCTGACATAGTTGGAGGAGATTATAGACAACACTGACTGTGGTTATGTTCAATATAACAGACTCAAGTCTGCAAATCACCGGATTCCTTTGAATTCAGCACCTTTCAAAAGCACCATGAGGTTTTTCTCTGATCCCTGAAAACACTCAAAAACACAAAGTGTAAATACAATAGACCCTAATGATGACCCACATGCAGCAGCATCAAAGGAGCTTTGTCTGACCCGGCGGAGTGTGTGTGTGTGTGTGTGTGTGTGTGTGTGTGTGTGTGAAAACACAGAGGCAAGAACAACAGATCAGACCAGCATCCATCCACTGAAAGAGACGATCTGAAACAGCATCTCCTGAGACCAGAAACTCCAGCGATACAAGAGAGAACGAAGGAGATGGAAGTGTAAAATAAATCCACAATAATTCAACTAAAAATAAGAAAAAAATCATTTTATAGCCACGGCCATGAAGAGTTTCTAGCTTCCTTATCGTGACGCATTTCTGAGCAAAGCAGGATTGGCTGGCAGGACATAATAATATGGATCACTTCATAACTCATGCATGTACTGTAGTTATCCTCTCAGCTGTTACTTCAGACATGTTTGCAAAAGCACATGAAATTTACTGTTGTTTGTTTTCTGAAGCTTATCTGTGTTTGCATTCCTCTGTAGTGTGTGTGTGCGTGTGTGTGTGTGTGTGTGTGTGTGTGTGTGTGTGTGTGTGTGTGTGTGTGTGAGAGAGAGAGAAAACAGAGGCTGCTGTTGGACATTTTCCAGCTCTTTGAAACTGATTTGCTAACAAACTATAAGAATTATACGTTTGCAGAAACCAGAAAATCTGAAATGTGGAGCCGCTCTAACACACACACGGATACTGCATGTCAGCAGCACATACACCAACCACAGATCCTACACACTCTAACGCCCCCTGTTGAAAAAGCAGAGGTGAGGGCCTCCAGTGAGGAGGGGCCCCCTCAGTGACGGACAGAAAACAGGCGCAGAGACTGAGTCAACCAGGAAGAACATGTACAGAGAACAAGGCTGTAGCTGGAGAAAGAGAAGGAGTATCAAAGAAAGAAGGGAGGAAATAAGAACCAGGGTGTGTCGGAGGAGGAGAGGCAGGTTCCTTACATGTGCCAGGGGGCTGCTGTGCAGAGCGATGGTGGGTCTGTACTGGTGGAAGTCAGTCTGGATCACACACACTCTCTTCTCCATCCTCACAGCTCACCGCTGCCCATGCTGTCTTCACCCGAGCGGGCTCTGGGGAGGAAGTGGAGCATGTGTATGTGTGTGTGCTCTCTTGAGGCTGTGGGGAGTGTGTGTGTGTGTGTGTGTGAAAGAGAGAGAGAGAGAGAGAGAGAGAGAGAGAGAGAGTGAGGGTGTGTAAGTGTGTGTGAAAGTGTGTTACGCCTGCTACCTGACCCTGAGAGGAGTGGGAGGGAGGAGGTGACGAGCAAAAAGAAAACACGAACCCGCTTGAACAGCCCCCCCCACCCCCCACCATCCCACACACACACACACACACACGTGTTTACACACACCTCTCCTCCCTCCTGCCTAAAGCCACGCCACCTTTTGACAGCAGTACAACACTCGGAGACAGACTGCCAGCCTCCAGCAGAACAATATGCAACCCCCACCAACACACACACACACACGCACACACACACACACACACACGCACACACCTCCTCTTAAAAAATGTACATTCCTGTGCAGATTAATAACACTCAAAAGCTAACTGCTAATTTGCAACCAAACGATATCAAACACAAGTGTGTCCCAAATCACTCACAGGCCTGTTTGACATCTACCTTTTATTAGTAGATTAAAATAAACAAAACTTTATTATCTTTTTGCACATTTTCACAATAACATAAGTCAGATGTCCTGAAGTTTCCTCTTTTCAAGTGTCCAACATGTTAAATCAGGTAAAACCTAAATTCAGTGTTGAATAGAGAAGTCATAGCGGAGCTCATGCTGTATTGCAGCTGTTCTCAACCAGAGGGCTGCGGGCCTCACAGCGCCATCTAGTGGGCCGCAGGGGCCAAAGCGAATTATCTTTTATATCTAAATGTGCTCAAGAATTCACATAAATACAAAAATATCAAATTAAAATGCAGAATTTGAAGGACACGCCTGTTTTGAGGCAGAACTTTCAAATCCTGTCAGATGTGGCGCTAAAACCATCAAAGCTCCAGAGAAACTTGCTGGTGAAGGTGGTCCTCAGGTCGGGCCCACAGTACAAATATACTCCATTACAGGCGAAAGTCCTGCTTTCAAAATGTCTACTTTAAGATTTAAAGCTGTCGTGATTCAGAACTCTTTCAAAGCACACACACACACACACACACACACACACACACTCACTCAACAGCACTGCAGGGTGGAGGCCTTCAGGTCTGTGAGATCCAGGAGATTAAAGAACAACATTACCAAACATATATTTCATTAAACAAAAGAAAAAGGGAGCAAACATTTTGTCCCTAATGGTTTTGTGCATTTTAATGGTCTTGAGCTTTTTAAAAGTAAAATTCAAGCACTTTCAAGGAACAGAGTCTACGTCGGTTCACACGAGTGACGTTTAGTCGAACTCAATTATATCCTGAACCTTGAAAACATGACGGTTAAACTTCTACATTTTCCAAACTTTCCAGACTTGGCACGACCCCTGCACGTCACCATCCACGTGTTGTTAGCAGCTCTCAGGAGGAACTCATGCACAAAATGATATGTTTACCTTGCAACAGAGGAGAGATGACAGCACAGGGTCGTTTATCTCGTTTCATCTCGGGGGCATGAAGGGAGTTTTTAATCAGGCTGGCAGTGGAAACTCGTGCTTTTCACAGGCTTAGTGTCTGACAGGGGATCAGATGACGGTCGGCTCCTGGCTTGTGTTTCGAGCGGATGTCAGCATGTGTGCAGAGCTCAAGAATTTAACCTCGTGCTCTTACCTGCATGTACAGTGTAGCACGAGGCAGCGTCGCACCACTGCAGGTCACACAGAGCAACATACTCGGATTAAATCAAGGCAATATCGTCCCGTGGCTCGTGGACAACCACCGACACAACCACCACGAATCCATCACCACAACCCAAAACCCACTGCCCCGTAGCTACAGCAAACATAGAGTGTTTTAGATACACTTAAATCTCCGGTTGCATTTGCCAGCAGAAATTAGGGGATTTAATCCGACCCGTCTGCCTCGCTGTGGGCTAAACACACACAACAGTAGAGCACAGAGTTGCTCCTGTCAGGACATAAAAAGATCAACTTAAGTCAGGATCAAAAGCTGCAGTGAAAAACACTTTCCCGTGAAGCAGCAGGAAAACCGCTGGCTTTCACCTGTTAATTGCAGTAATCCAGCTGCCGTCTCTCAGAGTGTAATTACAGACTTTGATTTATTGTGTGTGTGTGTGTGTGTGCACTGAGATGTCTGTCTGCACAGCTCGTCTCTTGAGGGAGCTGCAGATCTGGGATCAGCTAAGCTAAGAAGAGGTGAGGAGAAGATTTGGGTCTGTGACCAGAGTCTCTGTCCTGCTCCAGCTTGCTCCTGGCAGCTCGTGTTGATGGAATCGGATTCATTAAAGGCTCCAGTTGGCGGCTGAATCCTGACATAAAGATTACAACTTTGGCACCAGAAGAAGAAGAGAAAGGGGGAAACATACCATCCATGTTTGTGTGCACCAAGTGACATTTCACACATGTTGTGGTGTGAATTCACAAAACTAAAGAGAGCACACGTCACCTGATCAAGCGAGGAGGCAGATGTTCTTACTTTCTGTCATCTGTCTGTTAAATATGAAGCCACAGCCTGCAGCCGTTAGTCTTAGCTTAGCATAAGGCTAGCCTGGCTCAGTCTACAAGTGACTTATCTGATCTCATCTCATCTCTGAAGCTCACTAATAAAAAAAAGCATCTGGAGTCCAGTTTGGTGGTAAAAAGGGAGACCTACACAACATCAGTGTGTTGGTTTATATACTGGACAGATGCAAGAGTCCAGCTGTTTACACTTTATGATCAATGCTGCTCCGGCTCAGGTTACTATATAACATATAATAATAGCTATATTCCTCATTTCCTGATTTAGGATCTATAGTAAGTATATATATATATATATATATATATATATATGTAAGAATTTCATTTACTGTGCTCATGACAATAAAACTCTTGATCTTTCCTCTACGTCTTGGCAAGAAAACCAACCTGTGGAGCTGTTGCTTCATGGAAAGTAAAGACGTGACTACATATCTGGAGTGACTTTCATATTATTACAAGGCTGACAAACGGCCAGTATATCAGCAATAACACAACGAATCACTCCGTGATACGGTGTATTTACATTGTGAAACCCCCACAGAGAGCAGCAGAGCTCCACGTCTGCTGTGCTGAACTGTGGATAATGAATCAGATCATGTGTTATCCGACGTCTGGAACACAGAGCACCTGCCCGCTGCCGCTGCCTGCTCTGCAGAGGCTTTACACGGGGGTGAGGAGTCCATAAATCTCACGGATCTGTTCCTGCAGAGTATTTGAACGTGTGTTCACAGCTGGGAAACGTGGAAAATGAGGAGCACGCTGATGAAGATGTGACACAATCTGTTGTGTCAGTGTTGCCACATAAGAAACTGCTCATCTGACCTCATGAACTCAACTCAGCGTGGAAATCTGAGCTCGTCTGTAGATTGATTGTTGGTTTTTGCCAAAAAAGCACAAAGGAAAGGTTTTCCTAAAAGTAGATGTGTCGCCCTCTAGTGGCCAATTATCCCCAAAACCTTCCACAAAACATCACCTTAAGGTTCAATAAAGCAGCTTTTGGTCATATTATAACATCTCAATCAGCAGTTGTTAAAATATCCTTCTGATATTGTGTGTGTGTGTGTGTGTGTGTGTGTGTGCGTGTGTGTGTGCAGGTTTAGCTGTTAAACTACAAATCATTTTGCTGTCCATTTTGTACAATTTGAGATGTTTTGGATGTATTTCTTGCTTCCTTGCCGTCCAAATGCAGAACCTGGAAACTGCTTTGATTTGTGTAATCCATCACGTATTACGTTACGTAATTATTGTGTAAGAGCAGCTTGATTTGATTTGACAGAAACAAAACTTGACTTCACTGTGATGGTTACACAGCTCCAGGTAATACATGTTCACAGCATCCGGAAACAAATGGACATCGAGTGGAAACACTGGAAATCTCATAATTTTAAAGGCAGTAAAATAAGTTTTTACTGTTGGCTGATGTGGAAAACAATGAAATGTACAATGGAAACATCTGTAATCATGACGCACGTGAACATGAGACTAAAAACATCCATAAGGAGACAAGATGTTCCTCAAATGAACAGTTAATTAATAATAAGATGATGTCATCTTGGTGCATGGTGTTCTTCTGTAAAGGTTCAATGGTGCCCGACTGGAGAGTCAGCGCCACCAGCTGTTTGTCTCGCTGCACAGACTCCTGATGTTCACGTGTCAGCAGCGGAGGGAGACCTTCACTTATTTGCGTTTTCTTTTGCTGATTTTTCTGGAAATTTGGTTAAAATTTGCACTAAATCGGGATGAAACGTGTCGTGTTGTCTGTCAGAAGCTTCCAAACTCTACAAAAAAAAATAAAAGAACCCTGATGAAGTCAGTATCTCAGTTTATGCTATTGTGTTGCATCATGGGAATTGTAGTAGCCAACATTTTTGGAGTTTGACCCGTTCAGGAGACCTTAAAGGCCTTTGCTGCATCGACTTCTAACCTCTTGTGAGTCCCCCAACTCTGTGTAAGTGACGTAGCAGCGAGCTGAAGCTCTCCGTCAGTGTCTGAGTAAGAATCATAAGAAACCAAGACTGGCAGAACTTGTACACAGTCAGATTTAATGCAACACGTTGAGAGCATGTGTGACAACCTGAGGGTTCGAGACCCTGAAGAGGACACTACATGAATCTGAGGGGGCCCGGGAGATGAAGCAGAAATGTACTTCTTCCTAAAAAGAGAATTTCTTCAGACCTTTAAAAATGATTCTTATAAATCAAACAAACCTAAAAATGTCTCGTTGGTTGTCCTGGTAACAACCTGTAGCCTGTAATTATGGTCCTACGCCAGAAAGGACGGCAATCACTTGTGTAAATACTGTTCTCTGGACTCACTACAAAATCTTTGGTCTATAAAGTGCAAGTGTAACAATATCAAGGCTGAAATATCCTCTATTAGTCATCAGCAGGCAAACAGTGAAGTGAAATTAACAGCAATCAACGGCACTTGTACACGTCCAGGGTCGTCAATCATCAACACCCAGACTCTACTCTCCCCGATACACCACGATGTTCTTCTCCGACTCGTGGATCTTGATCTCGTAGAGCCGGCCGGGCGGCAGCACCTTCACCATGTTGTCCCAGATGTAAACAGCCACGTTTTCAGTCGTGCTGCCGGACGGAGAAACAGCGTCAAAGAGCAATAAACACCAGGGTCTGTGGACGCTGCAGGCGACTGGAGGACAACTCACCTGACAACGTCGGCAAAGTACGGGACGTCCTTATCCAGGTTTTTATGGTCCAGTGAAGTCATGATGACGTCCTGCAGGAGGGAAGCAATCAATAACTTTAATCGCACACCAACAGTAGAGTCCAGCAGGTCCTAACCTTGAAAACACACAACAAAACGGAGCTTCTTCCAAACTTTCAAGGCTTTGCACGAACCCTGGTTTAAGGAAATGTACTGAAGGTGCGTTCAAAGACGTTAACGTATGTGGACAAGAAGTCTTACCTCGATGCACTTCTTCAAGTCTGTCAAGTTCATGACCATGCCGGTGACACGATCAATCTGCAGGCGTGCACAGGACGAGGGTTAAACCTGTGTGTGTGTGTGTGTGTGTGTGTGTGTCCCTGCATGCATCACAACATTATCACTTATCTACACAGTCATTTTCTATTCACTCCGATTGTTTCATGTTAACTTGCGTCATATTTCTGTCAAATTAAATGTATTAAGATGCAATAACAACATGACGGATGATCCGCCTTTTGGGATCCTCACCTTTCCGTGTACGGTGACCTCCACTGTGGGCGGAAGGAGAGAGAGAGAGAGAGAGAGAGAGAGAGAGAGAGAGCGCTGTACTAAGTGTTTCCCACTACATGTAATGTGCTACATAACAGGGGTGAATGAAGGGGTGAATGAAAGCGTGACACACCTTTGTAGTTGTGGCCGTGACCGTTGGGGTTGTTGCATTTCCCAAAAACGTGTTTGTTCTCCTCGTCGCTCAAGTGAACGCTGGAAAACAGCAGAGACCTGCCATCAGAACCTGCTGCACCAGCTCGTGCCTCATTCCACAAGACTAACAAGAACAAGGGGTTTACATGCTGCCTTCAGGAACACCTCGTTCATTCAACTTTCAAAGTTTAGAAGTTGGAGGAAAAAAGGGGTAGAGATTAAATGATTAGACGATAAATCAATAAAAGGTTATTGACAAAAAATGTATCTGTAATAATTTAATTGTTTTTGCCGTTCAATTTTGTTAATTGTGTGCCACAGAAAAAAAAAATATATATATATGTGAAATACGGTTAGGATATTACCTCCTCCGTATGATCAATTACTGTTCTAAAATGCTAATGTATAGTTAGCAATATAGCCTAAACACTCGTTTACATTTCCACATGTATATTGTGATTTGCTCTACCATTTGTATCTCTAGATAAATGCCAATTTATGAGCGATTCATGAGCTGACATACCACGCTTTTGTTTTTACGACAGCACTTGAAGGCAGCACGAGAGTTTGCGCAGTGAGTCGTATCTCTGGATTCAGATCCAGATGAACTACAAATCCCACGAGGCTGAAGCTAATGTCACCGGGTTTTTTTCATTTTAAATGTACGCTAGTAAACACAAGCGGCTATCGGCGACATTTATACGGCTTTATGCGCACTGTGGAGCGGATACATTGTCTTTTCCATGCCGAGGACCATCGCTGTCTGCCGAACCTCCGTCGACTCTTCAACATCTTTGTTTTTACAACGCGTGTAAAAAAACACAGCACATTATTACAAAAAAACCCCAACACACAACCAGACCCGTGCTCGTAGCTTCTATCGGCAACAAACAGCTTCAGTGATGCAGCCAGGGTTTGCAAACAGAGGCGGTGTTAACTTCTAGACTAACGGGGGTCATAATAAGAAGCGGATGGTGAAGCACCTGTGGAGGCGGTGACTGGCGCTGAACGTCTCCACCCGGGTGATGTATCCGAAGCGCTCCTCTGGAGGTCCAGCCATGGTCCAAACTGTTACCTTACCCGAGAGAGAGAGAGAGAGAGACGCGGACTAATCACCTGAGCGGCAGGAAGAAGAGGGGATGAAGCAGCCTGCTGCCGGAGCTCCAGCCCACCCCCTCCTCCTCCTCCTCCCGCGGCCCGGCCATTGGCTCAAATCCTGGGCGTAAAAATCCTCCAACTCACGTGCCCCAGATGCGCATCAAAACCCCTTTAAAGTCAAAGCAAACCGGTTAAACTTTAATATATTTGATTAAAACAGCGGTAGTTTGTGTTCATACTAAACATTTAGTCAAATTATTCGAACAAAATAGTCTGAAAAGTGAATATTATTTGTGTTTTATTACTGTCATTTATTTATTAGGAGTTGTTCGCCTGAGCACAGACCTCTCCACCACACATCTGCAGAATCAGTGACTTATTAAGTCCACACAAGGAAATAAAACTGACATGGTCTTCAGTTAAAGTAAGCTCGGTTTCAGAGGCAGCAGTATAAACATAGCTGTGGAGGAAACAACTAAACTTAAAAAAACCCTGTTACAAGTTGAAAATGCTCCTTAGTTAAAGTATTAGTGGCAAAATGCAGTAAATGCAGAAAAAGGGCCCCTATGAAATCCTGATATTTGATATATAGACTATATTATCATTGATAAATATTAATGTTGCATGAAGTACATCCCAATGGTTAAAACAATCCATAAGATCAGTGAGATCAATGTAGTGGAGAAAACAGCCTCCTATGAAGGACGGTCGGTTCTTCCAGGACAGAATCATGTAATTCAGGTCTTTATTTATTATATTAAGGAGGAGGATTTCTGCTTGTTGCTACTGGGTCAGATTATATATTATATATGTTTTATTGAAACAGACTTTGGACAGATTTCATTCAGTTTGATCAATAAAGACAAACAACTTTGTGTCAGTTTACTCAAATAACAAACAGTAATAATCTATGAATGTCACCCAGAGCTGTTGGACATCAGACCATGCAAAGAGCTCAGTGTTTACAGTGTAAGGACATTATGAAGCATGTGGAAAGTGTTTTTTGAACGGCCTCCGGGTACACATCCTGCATTTATCTATAATTGTTGGCGTGAACGCACTCATAGGCGTAAAATACCAAGTGAGAACGTGACTGGAGACACAGCTTTAGTCTTGTTGAATGATCTTCGGAGAACATCAAGAAGAACGCATGAAGGTTTTTCACAATTACATCACAGGCGTGTGCTGTAATTAAAATCTGATGAATGTGGCTCTGGAAGAACAGGTAAGTACTGCGTGTGCTCAGGAGAGCTATTAGGGAAATAATATCATACAGGGTTTTCTGCATTAGTACATTTTGGATATTTTGTGTGTAGGTGGAAATAATCTACACCAGTTTTAAGAGGTGCAGCTGGACTGATCACATAAGGTTGCACAAACATTGTTGTGAGACTACATGTGCATGTGTGATGGTTTTATCGTTACAAACAACGCCTCGGATACATTTTAAGCTTCACAAGAATAGAAAACATAAACAGCCTGTAAATACTGCTGCACATAGAGCCTCTGCATTATTATAATCAGACAACAAATACACTGTATTTATATGCACGTTTCAATCCAAGTGTTGGGTCATATGGATGTTTATAACTGGCCCTACATTTTACATGGTAAATAAAATCATGAAAACATGCTTAAAGCTGCTGTTGCATGTGTATTGTATGAGCTTCACCGTGAGTGTTACTGTCTGTACAAATACACAAAGTGCACTTTATAAGCCTGCACACGTTAGTCTACACATGGTCACTTCATTACTGGCACAGGGACAAACTGGTGCTCTTTAAGTTTCGGTTACACCAGCGTTTAAAACGCTGAAACGTGACGTTGTCCCATTAGCGGCCAAGCTAGCTTAAAAGCTAGGGCTAACCAACCCTGCGAGGAGTAACTATGCCTGTTTCACCAGGACTTTCTGGTGCAAACAGCCCACAGACTTTATATAAAGATGGGCGACGTGACAGCTCCCTAAAAGTGAAGCCCAAACACCTGGATCGCCCCCTGGTGGCTGGCTGCAGTACAGGTCATAAGCCCCGCCTCCTCCATGTTAGCGGACCAAACTGAAAAGTCCAAGTTGGTTTCTGTCATTTTAGGGAGTTCTCATCACGCTGATGTTTGTTTTTATGACACGTTTATTTTTATTTAGTTATTTGATGCTATAAAACCAGGATGTCACGTCATGATTGACAGCTGTGAGGGTGCTGTGATTGGTTCAAAATGTCGTCACCAGCTCAAGATGGCAGCTCATGCATCCATCTTTACACACAGTTTATGAACCAGCCCCTCAGGTTGTCTGTGTGTCGACTAGTTTGAGGCGGCCGTCCATGTTCGGGGATAAAGTACCGACACGCTACAGTGGATCAGAACTCGCTCTCCTCCAGAATTTCCTCCAGGGTCTCTCCGTGCGTCATCTCTCCATCACTACTGGACAGGCTCTTCCTGGTGAGAAAGTCAAGCCCTGTCGTGTCAGCGCCCTTTAACCCCTGACCTTTAACCTCTCCCGGTCCAAGCCCGACACCTCCTCCATGTACAGCCGCCTGGAGCAGGTGCGGGTGCGTCGTGGAGGTGCCGCCCTCGTCGTAGGAGTCACTCTGCTGAGAGCACTGTGGGCGGTGGCCCCGAGTGCACCTCCACAGGTGCTTGAGGGGCACGCCCTGGAAACAGCTGCTGAACTGGAAGTGGTTGGTGAACAGGAAAAGCTGCCAGCGCTTCTTCAGTTCAGCTTGGACCTAAACTCCAGTAAAAAGAAGAAGTGTTTACTGTCGCTATTCATCTGGACAACATGGTCACCTACTGAATGTATCCTCTCTGTTCTGGTCTCCGATTCTTGACTTGAACTATCTTGTAACCTGAAATAACTCGATGCTAGCATTAACTGGGTTTGTCAGAACCTTTTTAGCTGCTAAATGCTCCATTTTGTTCACTAGCTAGCTGCTAATTCTGCGTGTTTGTTGCTGCAGGCTGCGTGCATTTGGTTTGTATGAACGTTCTTGCCAAAAAACCAACAGCCAGCTGCTGGACGCGAAGTTAAAGTAACCAAAACAAGGAGCTAAAAGAGGCTAAAGAGCTCAGTAGATAAGCCGTCCATTCAAAGTATACACAATTATAATTCTACAACAATGCTAATCCATGAAAATCACAGTACAGACAGAAGAAACGCACCTCTCCGTTTGCAAAACAGTACAGCACAGCAACCAGGAAGCCCTGACAAGGGTTACACATTACACACGATGGTTATTGGATTCAGGAGAAAATGACTCTTGTGAGGCGTGTAATGAACTTTTCAGGCGTTTACCTGAAACGAGCTGAGGGTGAGGTTGATGAAGTTCCTGGCGTAGCGACTGCTGCCCTCCACACACTCATCTATCAGCACAGTGAAGACCACTTCATGGACTCCCAGCAGAGGGATCAGCACCAGCGTCGCTCGGGCCAAACTGGAGACATCAACAACAACATACAGTGTAATTACAGACTGCTGGGAAATAACTTACACTAACACGTGAGAGCAAAGGACGAAACAGAGGAGAACGGAAAGGTTTGTAAATGTATGCATGAGCTTCCCTCCCGTGGTGACATTTATGTGGGGGTGACATTTGAATTTCTGCTGTACTGGGGAGCGATTAACATTTAAATGTTAAACCAGGGAACCTTCTGCACTGTTTAAAGACAGCACTTAGGAAACAGCCCCCAAGGTCAAACGTGTTTCCTGACATTTGGACTTGGCAGCAGTTACGTTAGCGAGTCCGGGAGCGAAATATACACTACCGTTCAAAAGTTTGGGGTCACCCAAACAATTTTGTGTTTTCCATGAAAAGTCACACTTATTCACCACCATACGTTGTGAAATGAATAGAAAATAGAGTCAAGACATT
>JAVQJL010040793.1:0-69950 GCA_036024295.1 Nannoperca obscura
CCCCCCCCCCCCCCCCCCCCCCCGCAGGGGAGGGACAGGCAGAGAGCTCAAATCGTTCCCCATCCTTCGGTCAATGAAAAGGGTTGCAGACTACAGTCAGGAACCAAATGCTTATATAAAGTAGAAATAGGCTAGGCTACCCTAATAATCTGACGACAGTGTGTGTTACTGGTTTTATTTCAGAATGTAACCGTATTTACCTGGTTAAGAACGAGTCATATGCGCGATGTTAATACATTCTTGACCGGTGCAACTGTTTACAGTGATCAATCCAACATAAATTATTCATTAACATTTCCTACTCACTAGCAAACCTTTTAATTGTTGGAAAATGGGAGTCCACAATTATTAACGTTCCAAATTCTGTCGCTTAAAGCGCTTAATACACAAGAGCTAGCCTGTATTTTTAGGAGTGACCCACAGGAAGAAAAGACGGCTAATAGAAACTGGGACTATTCTGTATCTCTCACTCCCACTGCGTGTCCTCATTAGTCGTACAGCTTTTTTATTTTGGGGGACGGTCGCTTCTCTTTTGATCCAGTTATGCAACACAGCAGGCATGTACTTGTAATGTGAGAGAGTGTGTTATGTTCTCAGGGAGAGTCAAACCAGTGAAGACGCGCACACACCCCATCCCCAATAATATACTGTAGGAGAAACATGTAGACCCCTGCTCAACTGCTTCTACTGACTTCTGTAATGCACTCTGGTGTGTGTTTTGTGAGGGCGCACGAAATTGAACATTTCCTCCAAGGTCCTCCTCCCATTTCCTGCATTCAAAGATTTTAGAGTAATTACCCTCCTTGATAAAGGGGCAAAGCAGCATGTGGATACACTCCCCTCACTTCCATTCCTGCAAGCTGAGTGCGAGTTAAACACTTGGTGACGCTCCAGTTAGCTACCGAGAGTCGGGGGGGTTGCTGTTATGGCTTCTTGTAGTCTTCAGTGCTGGCCTTCCATCAGAGGCCTGTAGACACTTGGGGTCCCGGTCCAGGCCTCTGAGAATACTCTTCAGGCAGCTTGCCCTGCATAAGCTAGCATTCACCCTCCACTTCCACCCCCTGACTGACTGTCATTGTGCAGCTCACTGGGGGTTCCCTACTGCAACCAAACTCGAACCGCTTCAGGATGCCAGCAGAATTACTGTCGACAGATCTCAGGTCACTAACAGGGATGCAGGAAGTCAATCATTTGCAAGCCCTCAACTTGTGCACTTAGAGAAGTTAAGCATTGTACACAAACAGATAACTTAGCCTTCACTGGGTTACAAAGGGGGCGCAGAGCTGAAAGCATGATTTGCTTTGGAAAACAAAGGTTCCCTTCAACGAACCACATCATTATTCAAGATGCTGCCCGATTGGTCTGGCATGCGAGACACCATATCACATGGACAAGAATGAGGCATTATAACCAGCATTACGTAGCAGAAGGAAAACCTATACTGCCATATTGCCAGTTTTCAGCCTTTGTCTTTTATTAGCTTAGCGCCATGCTAATTCACTGATCCCATTCCACTTCAATTTCAATGACCTTGGCAGAGTTATTGGACATTTAAGGCTTGTGTGTTACTGAAAGGAATATGGAATAAAAACATGCTACAACTTATGCCTCTTCACATTCCTGTCATAGTCCAACCTGAGCGCTCAGTCGAGATCTAAAGCTCACAATATCCTTTCCATTGTTGTTATAGCATTACTGCAGCATGCACATGCAAATAAAAAAACAAAAACAGAAAAATGCAACTGCCAATGCAGCTGCAATGCACAGCCAATCTACAATGTGCTCTTAAAAAGAAAGAGTGGTGCCAGTGATATAATCTTTTTAAATTGGAAAATAACGTACAGGGTGGCCAACAAATAACTTCTGCTTTAGTCAGCATGAAAATGGACTTGTGGTCAGAGAGGTGTATGTCCAAAGTGTGTCACTGACATACAGATGTAATGTGAATGTAAAGAGTAATTCAACAGGTGATCTAACAGGTGAGGTCACAGTTCAAATCTCCACCACAGAGCTGACACACACACACACCTGTTTGACCACACCTGTGTGTCCCCACCTAAAGCTTTAGATTACATAAGTGTAAAGCAGTGATTTCGAGTGTCCGAATGAATCCTGTTGCAAATAACTTACATCACAGAGCTACCTCACCAGGCCTCGAGTATTAAATTGAGAATTGACACCAAAGAAACACGCCTCCCCCCAAAAACAAATCAAGTGCAAACAAATGCGGGTTCCAGGTAATAACAGGGGTTTCCAGTGGAAGTAGCGGTGAGCCTATCACGTCTGCCATGGTAACTTATTAACGTCAAGGCTGAGTTAACTTCATTTCACTTTGAACTTTAGAGCCCGTGTTGCCACTCGGAGAAGGCTAATTCTTGCAGACATAACTTACTTTTAATACTGTACAAATGGAGTAAAAGCACAGTTACAGCTAGGAAGCGCAACAAGCTGCCTCGGTACAGTAGCATTCAAGATAAACCTGTTCTACAATAGAAAGACTCGGTTTGTTTCTGTCTTGGCGTGTTAGCATTTTCCACGATCTTCCTTCCTGGTCTCACCTCAATTAAATGAAAACGGCGGCTATTGTTTCGCGGTCGCGGCCGGTAGTTTCTTCATCCAGCCATTTGGGAGTTCATGCGGCTTCTGCTCTGCTGCTGTTGTGTTCGAGCCCATCCCCCATCCGCACAGGGCTGCCAGACGGATACAAGTTGGAAGTTTTTTTTCGTTCCCCACCTTCAGTTTCAACCCGTTTGAACTTTCGCCCGCCGTCCTAATGGAAGTAGAGCTCGCGCCTTCCGCTCACTCTCCTCTGCCCATCGCTGTCCGGGTTCGTGTCCGCGAGCAGCGGTTGCTCACAGGAGCTCGGAGTTCGAACAGGGGAAGGACAACAAGCGAGCAGTTTGCCCGCCTCGCAGTTGATTCAACACTTCAGCCTCGCTAACTAACCCGAGTGCCGCCCCTGAACCTGAATACTTCCTACTGCGCGCTGCCCTCATTCAGAGCGGATCACGACCAGGTGGATCTGCGGCGGCGTTAAAGGGGCATACCAGTGATTTAGTATCGCACGTAACTTAAAGTGACTTGTGAGAAACATTTTTAAAAAATGACCTGAATCAAAGTAGCAGACGTCGAGATACTGATCTGTACTCGGCAAAAGTATGAGACATAGACTGCAGTCTATGTAATGAGCCAAGAAGCTAATAAATAAATAAATAAACATACCACACTTCCCACAATGCACTTGACAGTGGCTTTCCTAGACCAGTAAGTGCCCACATCTTTTAAAGCAGCAGGTACACATTTTGGTAAATGCCCTTACTTGCTTTCTGTCTGAGCGTTAGATGAGAAGATTGATACCACTCTATATGGTAAATAAAGCTACCACCATCGCTGGTTGGCTTAGCTTAGCACAAAGACTGGAAATGGGGGAAACAGCTAGTCTGGCTCTGTTCATGGTTTAAAAAACAATCTAGCACCTCTAAAGCTAACATGTGGCATCTAGTTAGTGTAATCTGTACAACAAAATGAAGTGTATAAACCAACAGGTTGTGGTTTCACAGGGGAGTCTTGTTGTCAAAGGGAGGTTGCCAGGCAACCAGCTGAGACTCCAAAGTGACTCTCAATGTGTAGTTTTTACACTTTTTACCATCTTTGTACTAGGCTAAGCTAACCGGCTGATAGCAGTCTTTTCACATTTACCATATAGACACAAGAGTGCAATTGATGTTCTCCTCTGACTTGAGCCAAGAGAGTGAACATCTTCCCAAAATATCAAACTATTATCTATAAACTATATCAAACTATTATTCCTTCTACCTTGCTACCTACAGTTTGTAATGCAGATGTTGTGGTATAAATTTATATTAGCAAACGAAGACATTTTAGAAACTTCTTTCTCTGATTTTGTAAAATTAGCGTACTGTCCCTTTAATATGCTCTAAGAACAAGACTGGATTACCAACCAGGAAAAGCAAGCAAAGGCAGACCCAAGTTCACTGTGGGTTTAATCTAACAGGGAATTGGCACCAATGAAGTACAAAGTAAACTAAAGTGGGTCCTGCATTATTAACTAGTTTTGTAACCATGTCTTATAGATAGACCCTGTGTTAAGAGCTGGTTTTAGGAGCTTTACCAAAAATGACCACAAACAAATCAAGTGTTGTTCAAGCATATAAGTACAGGTTGCACCAAACTTAATGGGGGAAAAAAGGTGACATTGCACAGATGGCAACTGGTGGGGGTCTGTAGGTGCCAAATAGCAAAGAAGAATCAACACCTAATAGACTAATCTGGCTCAAGAATACTTTTGGAAATCTAACAAGTAGTTAAAATTAGTTGAGTGATGAGAACTCTTTCCAATACAGTAGTTTAGGCACAATATCATGAAGTATTCATGTGTGATACGAGACAGTATGGCCTCACCTTCAGGCCTGTACTGAGCTATGATGGTGACAGTCTGTCCAGCTCTTTTCAATGCTGCAGCCGCCTGCTCATGTGTGGCGTTCCTTAGGTTCACTCCATTCACCTGCAACAAGCCATTAAAACCCAGATTAGATCCTCAAGGTGTGTCGCTTCTGTAATTATCAGTAAAGAAAACAAGTCTAGCTGGATGGAGCTTATCCTTATGCTGGATGGTTTCATTTCAGCCTGTGGAGATAAGAATGGCCCTTATCATGTAAAGGCCTGACATTAAATATGACCAGATTATCTATGAAAATTACATTTACTAAAATATAACACAGCTGATTTTGAATAACCTATTCAAAAAGTAAGAAATGTTTTTAGCTGTAAATGTTGACACACAATCATGCTGCAGTAAAGACATTTATTCACCCTTCGTTTGAATAACGTATCTTTTTTTAATATAACGTGTGGCGATTTGTTTTCAGACCACTAGCAGCATTGAAATAAAACAGGCATACATTTAGAGCAACACTGGGGTCTGAAAAGGTTAGGAATTTTAAAATACAGTTAAGGGATTTAAATATGTAATTTATTGGATACTTTATTGATTCACAAAATGATCTTGTCTGCCAGAGCACAGCTAAGCTCCCTCTGAGTTGTTATGGATTGAATGTGTTGCCCAAAGATATTTCAGCTGGGCAGATGTTTTGCTGGCTTTTTAAACACCTGGCCACCTTAATTCCATCATCATTATTCCACCAACGGGAGTTGTTACAGTTGCTACAGTTGTTGATGTGAGCAAACAGTAAGCTTGAGGTTGAGATACAGACCGAGAGAATCCGGTCGCCCCTCCTCAGCTCGCCACTCAGGTCAGCCGGCCCTCCAGCCAGGATGAAGGAGACGAAGATGCCTTCTCCGTCCTCCCCGCCGACGATGTTGAAGCCCAGGCCTGTGGAGCCCTTGTGCAGCAACACCTTCCTTGGCTCCCTGCCAAACAGAGTGACAGCATCAGGGTGAAGGCCGGGACAGAGAGCATAGGAGAGAGAGAGAGAGAGAGGACCAAAACTGAAATAGAAAGAGCATTAACAGAGTCGTACACAGAGGCTGTTTCAGACAACAGCCATCTTCTATTACTTTACACTGTGTATGATCCCAAAATGTCGAGTGCATTCATTTTACGCAGCTGCAAGCAGCAGGCCTGCAGATCCTTTCCTGTAGATCCACTCTGCATATATTTGAAAGTGAGTGCTTAAAATAGAGCATTTAAATGATTAACCTACAGAACCAGTAAGCAGTGATAATCGTGTACCAATCATAGTGCTAATACAGATAATGTGGATTACTCTGATAGCACTACAAACAGTTCTGCATTATATACAATGAATGCAATAAGACAAGCAGCATTATCTACTGGCTATAGAACTTTGTGTTTTGCATGGCAATCTCATGGAAATGTACACGTGTACACATTTTAGCAGCCACTCATATTAATGTACACAGACACAACGAACCAGCTCCTGCTCGACAGACCCGCTGAAGCTCTGCTTTAGCTTTAGCCACTATGACTCATCCTCCAGCAGGCTATTCAGACTGCCTCAGTTCTGAGATGCTAGAGAGGCCAAACCGCTGCTATGGTCCAGCAAAAGCCCTCTGAGAACACACTTCACATGATTGCAAACACACACACACACACACACACACACACACACACACACCAGGATGCCCAAACGTTGGCCTCATACACACAAACACAAGCACAGAGTTTATATTCAAAATGCACACATAACCATACATGCATGCACACAGGCTTAGGCACACAGAGAGATGCATACACAGTTCCCTCTCCTAACAGAAAACACTGAATGGTTCCCATTAGTGGTCTTCTCTCGCAGTACTCAGTGTGCAGTCTCCAGGAACAATTCCTACTGCCTAATGGCTGCACTCTAACTTGCTGTTAAGACCATTACCCATCGATGGCAGCTGAAATAGCATTCCAGACTTTCAGAATCGTGCCCATGACTGACTGGAAAAAGCATTGTTTACTCCACTAAAAGAAATTAACAGCATCAGAAATTCCTAAATGGTAAAACAGTGCCCACAGAAGGACTTCAGAAAACCAGAAATTAACTGGACTTAGATGCAGAGGTTTTTTTTGTAAGACGACAAAATAAGATCGAGCACTACCAACATGGGTCTACAGGATTCCTTTCTGAAGTAATGTTTCTACAAGGCAGAATTAGGGACAGATTCAACACGATTGTAATGACAAACCATAAAACATTTGCTCCATTATGTTCTTACATTTTCTAAATCCTTTCATTTCTTTTCAGTACCACAGATGAAAAACTAAAATAGAAAAATGGCAAGTGGCAAATGGCTTCAAATAGGCTTAAACAAGTGACTTGCCTTCAAACAAATCAAGCTTAAAATAACCTCGCTTTCCATCTTGAGCTTTTCATCCCAGCTAGACGAGGCATACAGATCTCCATGGTTACCTCTGGATCCGGAACTGGTGCTTGCTTCTGAAAGAGCATTTCCTAACAGTGCGTTCAGGCAGGCTCCTCACCAGCGAAATGGAAGATGAGATGTTGACTGTGAACATGGTGGCTACGGCACATCGCTCGGCCCAGCGTTACTGCTCAACCCCTCTTCCTGTCTGGCCTTCCACTGAGAGAGGGGCAACAATTATAGGAGCTCCTGTATTCGGGGCCTGGTGTTGCCTATCCCGTCCCCGTGTGCTGTGACGGGAAACAGCTCCTCTTTGGGTTGTCACAAACACCCTCTCCACATCATCACCAGCAAGGCAAGAATTAACCCTTAACCCTAACGCTCCCGCGCAAATCATCTTTCTTCAGTCCTACAAGAAGAGGCCAAAATCACCCCTCACTCACATCTGGAATAACCAGGACCGCATAGCATTAGGGGCATCAGGACCTGGTGGATGTGTCGAACTGGAGGTCCGATCCCCGTACTGTCCCCTCGTCTCTGCTCTGATGCTGCTTTGCCCCCCACCCCGACTCTCATACAGCACGCCAGCATTCCTGTCTGTCAGCCTGGCCCTCGGGAGACTAGACAGACAGATTCCCAGAAGGCCTTTGCTTATTTGTGAGCGTAAACAAGCTAAGGGAGTTCATAAACTGACTTTCACGACTTTCAGGCCTTTGATTTGACGCCCCCATATTCTGTGACCTGACTGCTGTGGAATATTTGGACAGGGTCTTTTTATTTTCTTAAAAATGCACGTGTGTGTGACTCTGAATGCTGAATGTTTGTTCATATAGGATGTAGATTGCCTGGAAATCTTCATGGAAAATGGGAGTGAATTCCTACAGATTTAAATGCAGGGATCAAGTCCTCCCACCATATCACAAGACCTGCCTCCCCTCCCCTCCCCTCCCTCCTTTGCCTTTTCATCCATGCCAGGAATGTAAACAGTTTTAGAGCAGTAAAAACGCTTTCTCTCTGCCCAGCCATTTCTCCTCCAAGTCTTTTCTCTATTTTAGAACCCACCCCCCTGCTCCCAGCGCTATATATTTTCTCTGTCTGCATCAGTGTTTTGACTGTGGCTGTCGCAGCTCCATCCTAAAGCTTTCAATGGATATCTGGGCTGTGGGTCATGCTGCCCTGGACTCAGCCCAGTAACTGGCTCTGCTTGGCCGATTAATGGTGGAGATGGACGCCATTTCCCACAGACGAACACTACCTGCCGCAGCACTTTATCTCTCCCTTTCCCCAAATGGATCACATCAGCTTATGTAAAGAGCCACTTACTGATAAAATTAAAACGCTGCTTTATCTCCATCTTCCTTTTCAGCGCTTGAATTTCACCCATAGATTTTCTGTGGCTGCCTCTTCTGCTATTTTCTTCTAATTTGACATAGGGGAGAATGTATCACTGCTAAGGTGAGAAACAGTTTAAGATACATCATGCCTCTCACTGTGATTAAGAATAGAATTGTTTAACAGCTAAGACAAATGCTCAGCTGAATCTGGTGGGATTACTTTTATTTTAAACTCCCTTTTCCTATGCCGCTTAAAAAAACGCCAAAGGTCAAAACATTCCCTGTTGCTGATGACTGAATTCTTGTGCTGACCAGTCAAAGGTTTTTGTGTTTGTGCATGTTTGTGAGACACATAAAGTTACTGATTAGCTCACCTGCAGCTGAGGTCCACAAGCCTCTGTATACACAAGCTTTGCCAGAACAAAGCGGCCTAACTAGAAGCACTGTTGTGTATATCTAACAACTGCAGCCCTGATAGGTCCAGCAGAGGGGAGCTGCTTGTTTAATGATTGTGCACACTGTCACCACTGCACACAAGTATGTTGACACCAAACGTGCATATTTAAACAGAGGTTTCACCTCTTATCGAGGGTGAAGGGGAGCTATGTACAGTACTGTCATATCTCTAGAAGAAGGGGGTAATATAAGATGGAGAAAGGGTTGAGGGGGTGTCGGGGGACTTGACTGTGATGACACCACTGAGGGGGATGTGCAGATGTGCAGAGGGCTGACAGAAGCTCTGACTCACTCCTCACAACCGGCCTGCTCCACTTCAGCAGAAAGCCTGTGCTTACTACAGCATCCATCTAAAATAACCCCTCATGGTTGGAGCCAATGGCGACGCTGCCACGGCTGGATGGAGGCGATGGAGGCTGTCTGCCTGTCAGTCTGATGGAGCTGGATGCTCATCTGCTGTGATTGGGAATCAAGCCGGCCATGATGTCCTACGAGACAATGCCTCTCTTTTCTGATTGTACAGTGGATGTGACACACAAACCAACTAGGGGCCAACAGGTGCACACACGGTCACAGTATATAGGCCATTTACATTTGTACCGTTGATTAGCGAGTTGTCTGGTATGCAGGATGTATACCCACAGGTGTGTGTCCGTGTCATAATTGTGCATTGCACTAAAAGCATCTGCGTGTGTGCTCGTATGTGTCAGCACATGATGAGCAAATGTCTCAGTGTACAGTGTGTGTGTGTGTGTGTGTGAGATTGGTGCTGGCAGCATGGGTGACGAGAGTGGTATGACCTGAGTGCATGGCCTGCTTTTCCCAGTGTGCAGATGAATAATGACAGCTGCAGGACTGTCTGCTGCCACTGGTCCGCTGGCCCGTACCGGATCAGGCTCTTACTCCCAATTACATTTATTGTAATAGCACGGCTCTGTGTTTATATTTACATACATACAGCAGCAGGCAAAACATTCCAGCGCTGCAAAGCAGAACGTTTGGTGTTGGGTGGCTGCGGTCAGCCCTCCCATCCTCCTGTACTCTCCTTTCTGTTACAACTTGCCTTCAGTTACAGCCAAACGATCAGACCAGAATCTGTCCTTCTCTCGCTCTTTCTCTCTCTCTCTCTTACACACACTCACGCAGGAAAACACATCGGCAGTGCATGGTATATAAGGTACACAATATAAGCTACGTTAAAGTAAAGCAATGGTTTACACACACACCGTCACACCAGGACATTCATCCATGAGGTGATGCACGATGGACAAGACTGTGGATATAATATAATAATGTGACAGTGAAAAATCAACCAACAGGAGGCCTTTTGCACATTTGGTAATGCCAAATTTCTTTCCCATAAATATTGTGTATATTATTGTCTTCAGCAGTAACCACCAGTGAAAGTAGCTTGGCCCAAAATAGAGGCTTAGTTTTATCGATGCCTCCTGACAGATGGAATAGAGCAGCTTGTGGGAGCGTGAAGCCCTTTCAGCTGCACTCCTGTGGAGATGAGTTTGTGAAGAGCAGGTACGACTCCATTTTAAACTGTGACAAACAGGGCCTTATTGTTTCAGATTCATAGATGTGAGATTAGTAGAAAATTGATGGACAAGTAATGACTGCGGGGTAGACCTTTTAAGATATGAATATTAGAGCGAATAACAAATTACATAACAAAACATACACAAAGGGCAAGAAATAAAATACTGAGGTAATTTATTATAAAACACCTCAGCTCTGCAGACAATTTGCTGTTAAAGTTTTTAGCTTTTCAGCACAATGCATGTGAAAAGATTAAGTAGTAGTCAAATATATTATATTGTACAAACATAAAAAGCAGAAACATACTTAAGCATACAAAGCAGGAAAGTAGACATGAGGTGGGGAAACATTTACATGCAAACACAGAGACAGAAAGCTAAAAGAAAGATCTGCTTGAAAATAAGGAATCAACACAAGCATCAACCTGCCACCCCCTCCCATCTTCGTCTCTTCTGTCCGTTGCCAACTTTCTCCTCTCTATTTCTCCTGCATGTGCACAAATGTGGTGCAACATGCTACTGGTGAGGCAGGTGGCCTCCGTCCCTCTCTGGCTCTACTCCTGTCTGATGCCAGATCCAGATGCTGAGCTATAGAGAGGAGGGTTAGCTAAGCAAGGCGTGATGGACTAGGTTAGTACCTGCCAGAGAAGGGGAGTGGACCTTGGCACAAGGGAGCAGGGGAAGGACAGAAGCCTCTGTAGAGGGCCTGGGGCACCTTGCTGTCCCCAGGTTTGTGGATGACACTGTAAATAGGTTCAGCCCTGCTGTGGGGTACAGGAATCACAGTGAACGGGACAAGTGTAGGACACAAATAAAGCACACATACCAACAAAGATGCGACAAATGCACATACAAGTCATGTAGACAGCTTGTACAAGGACATTACAGGGCCACATAACGCACACTCATCCAGGAACGCGTTCACTCCACAACACACAAACACGCATAAACGCCTGCATGCAGTCACACACACACACACACACACACACACAGGGAGAATACAGCCCCTGCCCCAGAGCTGTGGGTTAAGATGACTCAAGGCCTTGTGGGACAATCCAATCAAGCCTCTATGAATGCTACTTCTGATCCAGTACTTGGATAGGAGGTCAAAGGTTAAAACACAACACGAACAAGAAGTGACAAGCGGCCTCTCTGCAAAGTATTTGGTCAGCACACAGCCACCACACACTGTCAAGCTATAATACAGTATGCACCACCAGTGCCCTGATGAGCTGAACATTTTAAACAATTGCTTATAACAATTCATAAGATCAGTTTAAATTGCTGTTTGTACATGTATTGTTAAAGTAAACCAAACCGTGAAAACGCCATTAAAACAGCAACAAATTGGAGGCTGCTGGTAGCAAAGAGAAACCCATGCAAAACTAAAAATAACATGATTTAATCTTATACACTTTAGCTCCACAGCAATGTTTCGTCACTAACTACTACAACAGCAAAAGTGCAATTAGGCCTTTGGCTGATATCCAGAAGCGATCTACTGTATGTGCTATGATTATTCAAATCAACACTTATAGAGCCTGTATGAGTGTAATGTATGGGAGGAGAATCATTTATGGAGGAACCGGTCTGTAACCTACCTTGTGAAGTCTTCCTCCCCCAGCATGTGGCGGGGAACAGGCGAGTACCTGGACGGGGTGACCTGTGGCGGCGGGTACACAGGCTTGGGCTCCATCGCCCCCATGTAGTTGTGGCTGACGTGGTTGTCCACCATGGTGGGGAAGGCTGGAGGGAGGGCCAGGCCAATAGGGGGAAAGAAAGAGTGATTACAAAACAGGTACAACAGGAATACTGCATGGCTCTAGGGATGGCAATAGATGATCGGACAAACTGTAAATGAGACAGTCGGGCCAAAGTTAAACCAGAAAGTCACTCTGTAAGCTAAGGATGTTTACAGCGGACAGTTTGGGTAAAAATTTGTATGTTTGCTATCATTTTCTCTTCCAAATACGATTGCCCTGTCTGTGGTTTTGATTAAAACTTGTCTGATTGTCTGACTGCTTGTGTTTCTCACCCGCATCTAACTTCTCTTTAGCAGTGTCTCCACGGTTCCCGGATCTTAGCAATTAACTTGGTGTGAACAATGATATTATTAGCAATAGGAATTGTGGCCAAAAGTACAAAAATAAGACCCAGTTTGCATGAAACCAAAATGTCCCTTTGAAAACCCAAAAGGACATTTAGGAAATTGGCCAGGCTTTTAAACATGTAAAATAATCTCTTGTCTCAGTTCTGTCTGTGGTAATCTTTACAGAGTGGGCAACTAGCACTGACAAATAACAGAGATTCAGAGTTTTATTAATCTAGACCTGATGTCTGTCAGTCTATCGGTCCTATCACCTTATCACCTAAGAGGAAAAATTGGGGACATTTTTCTAAAAATCTTGGTGTAGTCCTTGTGCATGCATGCAAAAGAGAGATCACAAACATTAAAAAAAACTTCTTTCCCGAATTAACATTCTTGATGGAGGCAGCTGAGCATGATAAAACAAGCGTTTCAAATCCAGATCATCTGACCACGGGTTATACTGTCAGAGCAGGGTTAAGTCTGCATTAAGGGCTTGCTTAAACCCTGACAACTACAAACATTCAGAACATACAAAAAGCCCTTAATAGCTCCCTCTAATACTAAATCACTGTTGTGTGGAAATTTGAGATGCTGCAGCTCAAGATTGTGGGCTCTCATGAGCAGGTGGGATGTGAGAAACCATCCACACTCAGTGGGAGGCAGAGAACTGCGCTTGTTGTTGCTGTGGGTAGGATTGTGTGTGTGTGTGTGTGTGCAAGCATTCACTATGTGGGTGTCTGGGCATAGCAGTTTTGGGGAGAGAACAGTGATCCAACACTAACATTCATGCAGGCCTACTGAAACATCTCTGATAAAGATAAAACGATGAATCCCAGTGCAAAACGCTCCAACATGGACCTTGACTTATAAAGCACCCTTTACCTTACGTCAGACATTTTATATAAATAAACCTGTTCTAGTTTTGGAGCTAGCCGCTTATGGATTAGCGAATATAAAATGTAGTTTCCGACTTGGGCAGTGTGTGAACAATGTTTGCACTATGAGCAGGATGAACAGAGCAACAAGAAGAGGTAGATACGTACTGCTGGAGTAGTCTGGAGGGGCGTACATGTCATTTAGATGCACAGGTCCCGGCTTGGCTACCTTGAGGTAAACCATATCAGAGGTGTTCTTCAGCGCAGCCACTGCCTCCTCATGACGCACGTCCTGTAGCACGATGTTGTTCACCTGAATGTGATGATTGTTAAGAAAAGAGACGAGGAAAAATCCTTGTATCAACACCTGAACACCTTGTGTCTCTGCTGCCCTGTGACAACATCAGGCATCACACCAGCCAACACAATAATGAATCATAGCTTGAAGGTATTATGAGATTTCAGTACATTTCAGCCGCAGAGTGAAAGGTTGGTGTGCTGCGCAGTGTTAACAGAAATCAAAAGCAGTAGGTAGATGCTCTAAAGATTCCATGGAAATATACTGTCAGTCAAAAGTTTTTGAACACCCTCTATTTTAGCAATTTGGTTAAATCTCAAACAATTGTAAATAACTCGCAGTACAATATATGTAAACTGAGATTTTATATTATTGCAAATTGCCAGAATCTTGATTACTCTACTTAGACACCTGGAGGACAGTAAAGTTGATGCTGTACTGTAAATCTGTCGCAAATGTCTGCATGTTTTCAACATACAGTATGACTGCAAAACCTCTGTGTTTTTTTTACATATCTATTTATTTTTATTCTTACTCATAGTAGATAAGATCTGAATAAATAATAAGAGTAGATGTATTCATAATAAGCATGAATTAAAGCAATGAATTAATAATTTATTAAAAGCAGGTGCACTGAAAAGGCCAAGCCTATATAAAGCATGGATACGCTGACTATGGCTATCTAGTTCAAGGTGTAGGGCTTGTCTAATCATATGTAAGTAATTTCCAACATAATTATAAAGTCATAAATCAGAAAGATTTAAAGAAACATCCTATCATCTATATTGTTTAAAAACCTTTTACTGGTACTTATTTGTTCTAATGGTGTAAAATGATCAGTAAAGCAACATGTCAGCGCATGCATATTGTATTAATGAGCGCTCAGTGATGAGGGTAACTATAAGTATTTGCCAGTTTGACACAAACACTGTAGCATGTTAGTGATTTCTTTTTTGATATATAGCAGCCTCATTAAACAAACGTAGTATTTCTTACTCTTTTGCCCAGTTGATAGACCTTTGTATTGCACCATGCCACTGAACAAATGGTAGATTATCTATCATGCACGCTGTTTGGGCAACCAGCCAGATAATATAGTGTACTTTACATGTCATCTACAAAGAGCACATACCTGCTCAGCTGAAGCAAAGGGTGTTTGGAATCGGTACTAACAACTAATGCAGATTTTTTTGTTTAACTCGCCAGTGAACCACATTAACACCTAAAATGAATTCATGCTGATTTGAACACTCAATGTGTGACTGAGTCAGAGGGAGGCTCATACAGCTAGCAGGCGGTCTCCGGTCTGCAGCCGTCCGTCTTTTTGGGCAGCTCCTCCTTCTATGATCTTGGTAATATAGATGCTGTTGTCTCCTGGGATATGTTGGTTGCCGATCCCTCCGGCGATGCTGAATCCAAGCCCTGGTTGAATAATACACAGTCAGATGTGTGTGTGTGTGTGTGTGTGCGTGCACATATAGAATCACCTCATTTTTACAATTTTTTAGATACATTCGTTATCTGGTGTTGCCTCCTCTATAATTAATAGTTCCTATTATTGCATTCACCATCAAGAAGCATGCGTAACAATGAACTTATATATTCCTGTCTTAATGTGCGATAAGCGGGATGTGTCCCTGACCTTTGGGCCCTTTCAGTAGGTTGACCTCCAGAATTGTCTCTGGTGGTGCCTGCCTCCGTCGGACCAACAGCCGCACCACTGGCCCCGCTTCCTTCAGGGCCTCCACTGCCCGGCTGTGAACCACTTCAGACACATCCACCTCGTTCACACGCAGCACGCAGTCATTCACCCTGTGGAAGGAAAAGTTTTAATATATCATATACACACACACACACCGCTTTGTCAGTCAACAGATAACAGCAACAGAGTGAATTCACTGTACAAAGGCAGGGAGAGACCCTAGCACGGCCAATGTAATCAGCACATTAAAAATCACTCCATATTATAATTTTTTACATGTTTTAGACTTTGGTTTTCCAGTGAATCATAACTTTGAGGAAACACACAGAGCCTGCGGGCAGAGGGCTGTAGGAACTCTGCCTCCCACACAGCACTGCCTGGCAGGACACACAGTGGTGGTAAGTGTTGAAGAAGAGAGTGTGGAGGTTAAAGTACAGAGGGGACAAAGCGTGCAGAGGAGCTTGAAACGTGTAGAAGAAAAGAAGGAGGTGAGGAGAAGGAGGGAGGCTAACATGGTGAGGAGGGGAACTTACCCCAGCCTTCCATCCATAGCAGCGGCTCCTCCAGGGATAATCTTGGTGATGAAGATCCCCGGATCATCAGGAATGTGGGGATTGTCTATTCCTCCAGCAATGCTAAATCCCAGGCCAGAGTTTCCCTGCAGTTTATGAATGGCATTTTTAGTATGGTACAATAAACAACACACACACACACACACACACACACTTAGATGTAAGTGATGGACCCAATGTGGGCTCAAGGTCAGTACAACATGGCTCTTAAGTGTATTGGTATCTCAGAGGAACACGTGATCGATGCAAACTGCTCTGGGGATTTCTGATGTCCTTTTTTTGTGTACACGTGTGTGTGTGTGTGTGTGTGTGTGTGTGTGTGTGTGTGCGTCCTTGCATTTGACAAATGATAATGGCGTGTATTCCATTAGAAGAGGGCACTTCATTCAAAATGTCATGCTTATTCCATCTACCTACAGAGGGGCACCAGTGTTAGAAATGCCCCGTTTCCACAGAAAAGTGGATTTATGATCTAAAGTAAAGATGAGTTGAGAAGCTTCATTTCTATTACATGATACAAAGCTTCTCACTCTCTGCAGGAGGCAGACACTCCACCTCCCGTCTTTCCTGGCCCTGAAATGACAGAGGACCCATTTGGATCCAGTGGGTCCAGGCGCACTGCTGCATCTGACAGCCGTGGCCACAGAGACAGGCAGCAAACAAGACAGCTGAGAAAAGACCTCACTTTATTATTTTCTATAATTAATGAGCAACAGTCGCAACAAATTAGGACAGAGGGAGGCTGAGGCCTCCCAGTGTGCTGCTCTGGAGCCGAGGAGTACACTGGGCCATACCACCAAATGTTACACACCCACAGACCTTTTAGAGTGTGACTTTGTATAGCTTATTCAAGCTTTCTGCATGCAGAAAAAAATGCCACTTAGAGTGGAAGGGGCAGAGAGATACTGTGCATCTGTCGTAGGGTTGGAGGGGCATCTATATGTGGGTGGAATAATGAGAGCAGGAACATATAGCTGTGCCACTACAAGCTGAACCACCGCTGACAAGAGCAGCGGTGCCTGCTGAACAATTGAACAGGAGAGCACTTTACATTTCTGGCGTCTGCTGATGACATGTGCATCAGGATTATGTAAAAAGCTACGCCTCACTGGCATTATTCTGTGCTCATACTCAAATGAGACATCACACATGAGGTATTCTTACTGCAGTGATGTAACTGTATCTAACTAACACACAGTATCATATATGATTCTCACAAATTCACACAGAGATTAAGATCTTTCTTTGGTTTTCATGTTCTTTAAACTCAAGGAGCTGCTTACTACCACCTAGTGGGGATAAATCCACCCATCATGCAGAAAATACATCAAACAAAAATGTGGAAATAGTGGAGGGGAAAATGGAACAAGCAATGGGTAAAACTCACCCGCTCTAAAATGATCTCTTCGTATTTATACATCCCATCACTGCCATTTACCTGTGAAAATGAAAAGCATAATAGTTAGTTACATCACTGAGCCTGAATTATGTCATTTTCTAAAAATACAGTAAGACCAAAAAGAAGCATGCAAATGTTTCTGCTAAATCCTTTACCATATAATGCAGAGTAGACCTACGTACAGACTAAACACCGTGGAGAACAGGATTATTGACAAAATACACAGGAGATACATTCACCAGATTGTTTAAATCACTAAAAATATCACCACGAATTTCTGATTTGTTGCAATCAAAAGTGTCTTTTTCTCTTTAAAATACATAATGCACTGTGACACTAGATGTGCAACTGCAGAATGCACATTCCCTACAAACAGGCGGACTCAAAAGGATAATGGATGTCAGTCCACATGGCAAACAGCATGTTGATACTGGGAGGTGGCCTTTTCATCCACACACACACACGCTCATGCACTAACACAGAGGGAGTGTGAATGAGAGAGATATATACTGTACAGAGAGAGAGAACAGATACTTACATAAGGGCCTGCATCTAGTGAGTCTGCGTTGACGATGATGGGGGGAGGGTTGGCCTGTGAATATGAAGAGATACACATTATCTCAGTGTGTGAGGCTGGCAGCGCACAGACGTAATGCGGTACACACACTATCACTTGGGAGCAAAGTGAACGGATGCCATGGGAACAGTCGGTGAATCTCCTTGGGGCTGAGACTGTGTGTGTGTGTGTGTGTTGGAAAGGTGTGAGGACTGAGAATGAGGACTGGGACAGAGAGACCGCTGGTTATTACGCGCCACAGCCAGACGTCCTGCAGTCACCTCATAAAACACACTGGCTTGTGTTCCAGCTGTTGGGACAATACGTTTATCCCACTTCAACCCGTCCTTCCCACTCTCATTTCACACACACAAATAACACCATGTAGTATCACATTCAAAATGCATGATTCTATGGTTCGGTAGCCATTGAGTTAACACGTTTAAGTTTCACATAAGAATACTAGTTGAAATTATTTTATTTTATTGTATTATTTAGGGGTATTATGGTTATTTTATATGTGTAATGCTGATATGATCATCTGATTAATTGACGACAGAACATTTTCCTACAATTATTATATCGAATCTAATTGTTTAAGCTATTCATTAAATATCAATAATTTACTGGTCTCTGTCTGTTAAATGTAAGTATTTTCTCTGATTGATATAATTGTGAAGTGTATACACTGGGCTCTGGGAAATTTGGATGGGCATTTTTCAGTTTTCTCATATTTTACAGGCTAATCAATTAATAAAAGTGAAAAATTATAATTTCTTGCAGCTAAATATATGTGTTAAATTTCTGTTTAATGTAGAACTGATGTTTCATTCTAGAAAATAGTGCTGAAACAATAAGCCCATAAATCGTCCAGTCAATCGACAGAAATTTGTCTACAATTTTGATCATCAATTAATTGTTGAAATCATTTATTGAGGACAATGGCTAAACATGTGTTGCTTTGCTCAGTTATATAGTCTTGCAAATTGAAAATCTTTGGGTTTTGGACAGTTGGTGAGACAAAACAAGACATCATGTTGGATTCTGGGAAATTGTGTTTTTTTGGGCTAAACAATAATTAAAATAAATAAATAAATTCATTGTAAAAAATAATCACCATATCAATTGAAAATGGTTAATTGACATTTGCTAGGAGTTCAGCTGATATATTCTGACCTTTCTTCTGCCATTTAACAGCTAGGTTGTCAACCAAAAAACATAAGTCAGCTGATAGTTTTCCCAACCCTACATGGTCTAAATGCTATTTTGATGCTCTACTCTGTGACATGAATACACTAATTACTCTTCATAGTTTTGTTTTCTTTGGGATCATGACACGGGTGAAATGTAAAATGCAGATTACTTATTGACAATATTGATGATGCATAATATCAGTATCAACCTTGAAAACCCAGTTGAACCCAAAGTGCTACATATTAACAATTAACTCTCCAGCTCAGCTCTATTGTGCCACCTGGTGTTTCTTTTTCCATTTCAGGCCTGCAGAGCGACTGAAGAAGCTATAAGCTGAGACCTCACAGGAAATCTGGCAGAGAAGTGTGAAGGAGGAGACACTGTCTGGTTCAGGAGCAGCCTGATGGCCATCCTCTAGATCAGCACACTGGCTGTCTACTTTTTATTTTGATTGAGCTGTGTGGGTGAGGGGATGCTGACGGCGCTGCTTGGGGACCTTACACTTCCTGAGGTCCAACACTGAGAAGAAAATCACTAGCTACTATCTTACCGATACAATCACCCAATCTCACCCATCGCACCTCTGCTCAAGTCAAGCTATTTCGTCACACTGATCATATAAAACTCCCAAATTCCCAAAACGCAGTCCTGCTCAGTGACTTACAAAATTGCCAATAAAGGTATAATAAATGGAGATATTAAAGGGACAGCTTCCAGAGTATACACAGTATGGAAAAATATGGTTCTCACTGTATATATACCATCATATTACCCAACCCCAACTATCATGATAGAAAATTACATATTGCCAACCTCTCCTCAGATGTTCCATGAACAATTTACATTCAACCCTTTGGATATGCACAGTATTAAAAACATCTAAGATTATTCTACTTGAGCAGTATCTAAAAGCCACTGAAGGGTTTTAAGTTAAGGCTGAAATTCTTCTGTTTCCACAAGACAGTAGCTTAAAACACGCTCTTAAAAAGATCTGATCCTTTGATCAAAATCCTTCATCACCTCACAAGCTGTGCAGGTGCCTGTTCATTTCCCCTGGTAATGACGGTGGCTCTCCAGATAAACAGGAGCTCTAGATTTGACCCTCTCCATTCTGTGTTGATGTGCTATGACTCTGGACAGCTGTGGCTGCAACCCCCCCAATCCCCCCCCTCCCCGAGTCAGCACAATCAGGTCTTCGTTGTAATCTGCATATGGACTAACAGATGCTCACTTTAGTGCTTGTGTTTGCAAATTTCTCACGAATGCGTAGCACTTTTGTCCCCCCCTTTCCTTTTAGACCCCAACTTATAACGCATGCCCCGAAGCCAACAGAAGTTCTAATGGTAAAAGCATTGGCATTAGTATGGGTGCACAGCAGCCATGTTAGTGACAGTCTATTGTGAATGAAAATCCTGAAACCAAAGCCCATACAGCAAAAAGTGATATGAAACACCGCCTGAGGGCAACACAGGGGAACACATTGGCTCCTATTGTCCCTTGGTGACTGACAGACTAAGCTACTGAATCCACTACTGAGACCACATGTCACAAAACACACTTGTTACAGTATAATGCCTGCAGTGCTCATCATAAGTATCATGGTGGACCAATGCTGCCCAATGAGATCACTGAACCTACAAGTCCAGCTGAAAGACAATAAACCCATCAGTCGTACAAAACAGAAGTATTATCCTGGCCTGGGATTGCTGCGTAATCCCTCTATTGGAATCTCATACAACAAGCAAACAAAAAGGAGTAATGGAGGATAATCTCAACATGAGTTTGTTTAGCATTTAGCAATTTACTCAGGTAACTCGGATTAGAGTAGTTTACCCCTCCATTCTTGGGACTGCTGATAACCTGCTTTTACTTCTACGTTAACCTGCTGCCTTGAGGAGGAAGACAGCTGATTGACCACCACTGAAGTTTATGACACATACCGGAGGGTAGGATCCGTCTCTGCTATAATGAGCCCTCAGAGGACGGACAGAAGACGAACACTAACTTACAGTATCTGGATTTTTCTACCATGGGAGGCATGTTGGGGATCACAATAGAAAAGCAGTCTCTTGCAGATTGATGTCAACCCAGAACAGGATGAAAATGTCTGTCAGTGTGTTGCCGGTGAATTTGGGTCAAATAATAACGATTCAATAGGTGAGTCAGTAAAAGGTTGCAGATGTGGTACAGTGCCAGAGCTGTAGACTTGAGCCTGGAGATTTGGACCTGAGTCAGACTCAAGTTTCAAAAATGAGGAGTTGAGACTTGGAACAACCAAAGATAAATAAGACACACAGCATTCAGTTTGCATTATTATGCCTCTGTTGAAAGCACAAGGTATCTGCTAAGTAAAAACACTATTATCAGCTTTGAAAGGAAATGTTTAAATTCCACCATGATCAGCATTCAGACACGTGTTGCTTGACTTGGCCTATCCCTCAAGAACTTTGAGAATTTGACAAGACCGTCTCATTTATACCTTGTATTAACGTGTGACCTGTGTCAATATTCATTATCTGGATAATGTCATCCAATCTAATAATGTGGCCACGATGTGTGAACGGCATTTACACCTGGCTGAGATCAGATCAGAATGAGAGCCAGCTGATCCGATCTGCAAGCATTCACACTTGGCATTAACAAGCGATTTTCCTTATCCAGATGTAAATGGTGTCATCTTGAGTGGCCTCAAAAGATCTTGAAACAGCTCTGTATAGTACTGACAGGATATGATTACCATGAAAGCCCTTTATTTCCTTTTGATTCAAAACACTGATCATTAAAGGCTGTTTTCACAGACGGTTGTTGTTCTTTACTTCTGCCCACCTGCAGTGCAGTGGACACAAAGACCTCATGTACACACAATGACAATGGGTCCAGACTGCTTCCACAGCATGAGATCATTTCAACAAGTCCCCACTGACCACCAGGAGTGATGAACATTCAATGCTTTCTTTTTCTCACTCCCTCGTCTCTCCACCCAGCTGTTCTTAATAGATTGTTATTCATCAATCTATCATTTTGCTCTTCTGTCAGTCGAGACTGTGTCTGTCTCTTGTCTCTCAGCATCACGGCGGATGTGTATCATGCCCTGGTGGCATTGCACCACACAGCACTCACTTGGCTGCAGACCCTCGAGACAGTAAAGCCACAAAGACTCCAACTGAACCTTGGCAAGTGCAGGGCACAGGCTTCATCCAAATTGTTAAATTATCAATGTGTTCCCATGGTAACCTGTGCTTGCACGGTATTGGCCGGAGAGCCGTTTAGTCACCTCCCCCTGCTTCACCTCTTGGGGCTCTCACTGCAGTTTATGCGGCTCTGTGCTTGCACATGCGTGGCCATGGGCTGGATGTGCCTGACTGCTTTCAGTGGTGCCGCCTGTCCACAATGCGCACACACACATACACACACACTTCTTAAATCCGTACGTCACGAGTTAAATGGAGAGAGGCTGTGCTCAAAAATGACATTATGGCTGCAATGGAGTCAGAAGGAGAGATCTTGACCATTTGACTCAGCCGACAGCCCTTTTGATCTGGCCATGCTGTATTTAATAGCACACGGTTTGCCAGGCAGATATCGTGTACATCATCTATGCTAAAAGAAAAGGTTTGACATTTTTCGGAAATATGCTTATTTGCTTTCTTGCCCGGAGTTAGATGAGAAGATCGATACCACTTTCATATCTGTACAGTAAATATGAAGCTACCTCCAGCAGGCAGCTACGCTATCTTTGCATAATAACTGGAAGCAGGGGAAACTAGCTAGTTTGAATCTGTCCAAAGGTAACTACATCCACCTACCAGCACCTGTAAGGCTCACTAATTAACACTTTATATCTTAGTTTAATTCAAACAAAGTGTAAAAATAACAATTTGCTGTTTTAAGGGAGGTAATCGTTATTTTTGGACAGAGCCAGGTTAGCTGCTAGCACTTTATGCCAAGGTAGGTTAGCTGGCTGCTTGGGGTTGCTTCATATTTACTGTATAAACATGTGAATGGTATCAATAATCTCTTCAATCTCTCGGCAACCTTCTTTTCTTTAACTGTTTTATTAGATTTTTCCAGCTATGTTATGCGGTAAACAAATTGCAAAAAAACCCTTTCCTCATCAAAATAAAACCATCACAAGAAAACATCATCATTTAAAGATGTAGATCCACTTTTAAAACTGTAAAACTGTATATCCTGCATGATGTGTACACAAGCGAATGCATCTGCATCCCTGCTGATGACAATAATGTCACACCTTAGGAAAGTTGAACCCTTGCTTACTTCTTCACCTGTCAGCATTACTTGTTGTGTTTTCAAGCCTTCTCTTCCTCGCAGGTACGGTGGAGAGAAAGAACAAGAGGGTTCAGCATGTGCACAGCGACGGCATGCTGACAGGGCAATAACCCCTTCCTCCTTAGCAAACATTTCAACATCAGTTCCTCTCTCGCCAGGCACACCGACATGGCAGCTCAGTCTCCAGTGGTGACATCGCAGTGAAACATGACAGTCAGCCTCGCTCAGATGATGCACCCAGTCAGTCAAATGATACAGCCAATGCTGAAGGAAGCTCTTCCTGAGCCTACAGTCAGAACTAATAGCAGATAGGAGAACAAGGTGTGCTGTGACGTGCTTATATTATCTGAAACTGTAACGTTCCTCTGTTTTCTGATTCCTCCAGTGGTGCTGTGTTCATGTTTTCCTGCAGAATGTGGGATGAGAGACGCAGTCAGTGGTGCTGCTCTGATCCCCTGGCTCTCATTGGCCTCTGGTAGGCCACGCTGCAGTCCAATCAATACCTACTCAATTACCATGTACCCAACATCTCATTCACACTGTGGCCCCTGTGCCAGAGGGAAGAGGGAAGGAGAGAGGCAAGGTGAGAGAAGTGACAGATGGATGGAGCCGAGGAAGGATGAACACATGACGGCGACGCCGTTGAAACTCAATGTTGCATTCTTTGTCAGAGACAAAGGCGGAATAACGAGATGTAATAAAGAAAACCCCATAGCGGTAAAGGTCAACTGCTCCTTCTCTCCTGCTACAACGCCAGCTGAATCCAGGCAATAAGGCAGCCACAAGGAAATTAATTAGTTCACTCATAAAACGGCCCCATTAAAGCTCAAAGTTTTCCGATTTGATGACTATGTTTGAGCATTGTGACTGTGTTGCCCCCTCACAAGCCCTCCCAACGCACACCACATACGCACATTCATGAAACCATAATTAATAGCCCGTCACAGCTGTCAGCAGTACTCCCTCCTCATCTTTATGTAATATTACAAAAGCATGCTCTGGCTTACCTCTCTGTCATGCTGAGCAGCTCCAAATGAGAGCTGGCTATTTTGACCTTCACAAGTGCAGCCACAGAGGGAAAAGGACTTAGTGTAACGAATATTCATAACAGTGGTGCTCAAGAAGCCTTCCACAAGTCTGCTGTCAGGTTTGAACATCACAGTGTCTGTGTGTGTGTGTGTGCGTGTGTGTGCGTGCGTGTGCACCATAACATTTGTTGCAGATTGATGTATTAATTGATTTCCAACAACATCAAAACAAATCGACTACCGAGTTTAGCACAATGTTTTGCTCATTGTGTGTGAGTGATCTCCTAGTGTTATATCTCTGACTCAGGCAAGTGCTGCACTCTAGTTCGCTGTTGCAAAAAAATATAACCTGTCAATAATCATTAATATATTTAAACCCACATAAATTGTTGTATCAATTGCTGAACTGCTAATTTACATCAGCCACTGCTCTCACAAGCACGCAGGCAACACCAGGAGGCTCAATCACAAAGTAACAGCTAGGTTACCAATTGTGCTGTAATGAAGAAGCCTGTCATGTGTGAGTGTCATCAGTATGCTTCACATAATCCCGCCCCCACTGCTTCCTCTACATCAGAGGTCACTGCAGCATGTTACCTCACAGCTCTTGACTAGTTGCTACCCCTTGTTGCTAAGCTGAGAGAGCTGCTAAACTTGTTCCTCTCTGGTGTTTTGGATCCTGCGCTGAGTACCGGTGACAGTGCATAACCGCGCACAACTGAGTGCTGCCATTTTGATGCTTTCACCACTGTCACGTTGCCTCCTCATTTAACAAGGGTGTATTATTCAGCTGTCATTATGGAGAAAATTGAATTCTTCTGATTTCTTTATCCGAGTTCATCTTCATTTTCGTTTTGCCGTGTGTGTGTGTGTGTGTGTGTGTGCTGTGCGACGCTGTGAAGATGCTGATGGCATTGCTGAGGTAACAATCTTATTTTTGACACGACAAGGTGAGACGTTTCACTATACAAGCAGCCAGTAACACGTTAGAAAAGCATCCAGCAGTATTTTCATCTTTCTTGAGACCACTAGTATCAGGTCTGGAGATAGCAAGTGGAGGAGTATTAGTGAATTCCTCTTTTCCATTAAAGGGGTGCTGTGGGGTGTTTTCCCTATCCAAACCGAGGGTCTATGGGTAGAAGTTGTTGTATACTGTTATTGTGTTGTATATTGTATTATATATATTGTAAAGCCCTCTGAGGCATTTGTGTTTTGTCATTCTGGGCAGTACAAATAAAATGGACTTGACTTGAATATATCAGCAGTCACTGACAAACAGTTTTAAAGCTGTTTTCAAAACTACTGTCACAATTGAATGCCACTTTACATCTTAGTCACATTTACAACCTGTAAGCATAAAGCAAACCTGACTGTATCATGTTTGACATTATGGGAAATCAACTTATCGGCTTCAGAGACTTAGATGAGAGGATTGATATCACAGCCAGCAGGGAGTGGTATCAATCTCCTCATCTAACTCTGTGCCAGAAAATGAATGAGTGGAGTTCCCAAAATGTCCAACTATTCCCTTAAAATGATCTTAAGCTGGTTCCTTCTGCCTCTGTTAGTCTTAACTCTCTCCTTACACCCCAACGTTATTGACTACAGGAACTCTCAGAGAAGCATCTCACTGAAGCTAAAAGAGATCCACATAAAAATTAACAATCTGAAACAAGTTACTACCACAAAACCCACCGGATGGTCCACAATGCTCCCTACTTTTTCAATGAAAGCTCTCTGCTCTGTTTCAATTTGCTTTGATTCACTTTTGTCACCCTCAATTTTCTCATTCCTTTCCTGAGCACAATCTTCTGAGCTGCAATTAGACCCTTCCAATGTTAGACTTATTCGTTTCTTTTAATTGGGAACATTCGACTGTGATTCTGCTTCATGAACCCAGTGATGTAACAAACACTCTCCCCTGAGGCCACGATGATCCTTAAACCCATCTGATGCATTTCATTGCAACAAAAAGAGAGATGACAATTTATCTCATTTTAAAGGCCTTTAACACCACGAGCCTTCGATCATAAGTGACCTTTCTTTAAATAGGAACAAGAATAAATGGAAACTACAGGCCCTATCTGGCACTGGTTCACAAATCAAAATCATGAGACAGAGATAAAACTACTGACAGCAAACATGGAGTAAGCTCCACTGTAAAAATACTACAGTGAAAACAACATGGCTAACTTTGACCCAAAGCCCAATGAAAGGCATTTGTCCCCACCTCCCAGGGGGCTCAGCCTGTCTCCACATACAGCAAGAGAGATCCTCCTGTCATGGTTGCGGTTTCATGCTGTTCTATAAGCTCCACTCGGGAACGCCCACATATTCACATATCTCCATTCACTACCCTTGCCTGAGTTTTGGCTCACAATAAGTGTAGGTGTTGAAAGTGATGAAGAATTACAGTAAGTAGGACAACGGGCGAGGCAACCGAAACAAGAGCCGTGCCTCTAGTTTCCCTGTGATAGTTATGAATACATGAGCACATTTATCCATATGCTGATGTATTTAGCGCCAAACAGCAGAGGGAAAAACAGGGCATTGTTTTAAACGTTTGTAGCACTTTGGTGATTGCCAAATCAATCTGCCTCCTGTCGAGGGGCCAGATTTGCCCTTCTTCTCTGCCCACCTTGGGTTGTGTTCAGGCACGACACACAATCATGTAAAAAAAACATGTCTCGACCGAGATTAGAGCAGCCACCTTACTGGACTGGACAAACACTGATCTGAAAACACCCAAACCTTTAAGGCTCGAATGCTTTTAACAGAGGTTCCTGTGATGAAACACAGTACACCAGCTGGCTGTCACAACACAACAAACCTGTTCTGTTGGACAGATTGCAATGGAGTCCAGCCATAGAAATACAATGCAGCAAGATAAACAGCAGTTGTCAGTTTCAGAATGTATCAATATAAAGTTAACAAGTGGTTAAACCAAACATCCACCCTGAAACTGAAATATAGCTTACATGGTGATCCTGATAGTTTGCCGTCATGCTGAAACAGCGATTAGTCAACTGACAGAAAAATAAGTAGCAATAAGTAGCTGATAATCCCTTGACCTGTTTTGTCTTTTGTCAAGCACAAATTTGTTGGTTCTCAAATGTGAGGATTTACTGCTTGTCTCAGTTTGATCATTGTCAGTTGATTACCTTTCCTCCTAAATAATTAGGGCTGCTACCATAGACTGTATATAAAGATGGGCGACGAGGCAGCTCCACAAAAGTGACGCCAAAGCATCTCAATCGCCCCCCGGTGGCTGGCTGCAGTATAGGTCATAAGTTAGTGGATGGGACAAACAACATGTCAAAGATTGTTTCTGTCATTTTATTTAGTTCTTCTCATGCTGATGTTTGTGTTCACTTTTCAGATTTAGTTTTTAATTAGTTATTTCATGCTATAAAAAGGGAGAGTTATGTCATCATTGACAACTGTGAGTGTGCTTGCGATTGGATCAGGGAGTTCAGGCTCCAAATTATGTCACCAGCGCAAGATGGCAGCTCCCGTATCCGGGATATGTTCATTTTTGTACAGTAGGAAGAAGTGGAGACATGTCGTCCATCTTTATATACTATGGCTGCAACTATGGCTGTATATAAAATCTCAGTCAAAAACGATCATCAATTTCCTTTGTTTGATTTGTCCGACCAACAGTCCAAATCACAAACATAGTCTGTTCACTATCATGGAGGACAAATTAAATCTGCAAATATTCAAATTTTTTCTTAAAACAAAACTCAAACAACTATTTGTTTATCAAAATAGTTGCAGATTCAAATTCTGCCAGTTTACTGATCATTTCTGATTAAATAAAATCAGTATTTGCCGCATTTATTCAGCATTTGTGAGGGTGAGCAGTTCTGTAACCAAACAGAGGCTACAAAAATGTTTGTGAATTTGTAGAAATTTATTGCACTGTCCTTCACTCTGTGTCTTTAAACAAATTAGAATTTTTTAGTCTTATTTGTTAGCAAAGCAACTGATTGACAATGACATGAACCAGCTTATCAGTACTGTGTTGAGATTATTTTAAACAAACAATATCATGAGATTAAAACTGTTCCACAGGTTTAAAACGAGAACATGAAGATGTACTGACTAAACATTTTACCAAATAATCAAACACTATTGATGCTTTGAAAGGGAATATGTAGTGTTTGTATAAAAATAATAATAATAACTGCAGTATGCAAAAAAAGAGAGAAAAGGATCACCACAACTTCTTTGCATCTAAAGTCACACCTCTCTTCTGAATTTTACAACAACTTTTTTGTTTGTTCAAACAAAAACACACATTCTTCCTACATTTTTGGTGCACTGATGTTGCATCATTCCTCTCATTCAGACCTCCCCTCCCTCATTCCTGCCTGCTGAGATATTCTAGTGAGCATATGCAGGGCTTGGATTTGGCTGATTACATAATTGGAAATTTTAATGGTGAATATTAATCCACAATGGCCCATATTGGGTTTTATAAGCAGGCTGATCAGGATCTACAGGCTCTCAGTAAGCAGCGACAGTCTACGGACAATGAAGCTCTGGGCTGGAAGAGCTCTCTGCATTACACAAGTGGCGTGGCTGACACAGCAGAGCAACGCTACAACGCTGTTCCCCACATACCTGCAGCACATTTTTAGAATGCTTTTTTGCTTGTCATCTTGGATAAAAATTTTTAATTATAAGTAGATAAATTGTTCCTTGACTCATCCTTCTGTTTAAGTGCGTCAATCAAAAGGATCTTTTGGAAATCCAGAAGGGTTCAGCCGCCTGTTTATCAACATCGCAGTCTGGGTAATTAGCTAGCTGAGCAGCAAAAGCTACTGTGCAGCTCTGACTGAGCCATGGCAACATGCATGGCTGTGCCCTGTGCCTCTCTTTCTTTACGCCACACCTCTCATGTCTTCACCTCTTTCTCCCCCTTCCCATACCCCTCCCCCCTCGCCTCCTCTCTTGCATCATCACAGCACAGACTGCCAACTGAAAAGGCACTCACTGGTTCACATTCGGGGAGTGCTCTGCGTTGCTGCTTTCCTCGATATTCTGAACACAGGACTGATCATTTTTATGATACATGGCAATCGATATGACACCATGTATACAATCCAGTCTCCTAAAATATATGTTTATTTACAATTGACTTGAATTAGCATTTTTTTAGGAAACATAATGCTGAATTACATCTTTTTTAATCAACAACAACATGTGTATTCAATCTATCTGCAAGCTGTTCACTGCCAACACAAAATGTTCATACTGAACAATCTGCAAAATGTTTAACATATTGTTTTCCTTATTGTTTGCCCTACAATATCCACACTCATATCTGCGTGCTAAATATGAAGCTAGATGCGGGAGAAGGTTAACTTACGTTAAAGAGGTACTGCAAACGTAAACATGTTTTGCTGTAAACTTAATGATATGACTGTACTGTGATGAAACACATCAATGCTGATGTTAATATTACTGTTTCTTACCAAATTTAAAATAGATTTTTTTTTTACCTTTGGACAGAGCCAGGCTAACTGTTTCCTCCTGGTTCCAGTCTAAGCTAAGCTAACGGTCTGATGGTGGCAGCGTCACATCTAACATACCGATATAAGAGTTGTATCAAATGTCAGGCTATACGTTTTTCAAAATTTTGGGACTTTGAGTTTAGGCAACCTACTCACAAGCTAGGAAAATATATTTAACCAAACTTATACGTAACCACAACCAGGTGCTTCAGTAACCTAAAAATAACAACAGGGGAGATGTAGATTCTGATCTCCGGTATAATATAATATAATAATAATATAATAATATAATAACATAATATTATATGTTATAATATTCACAATCACATTTTCCTGATTGGAAAAAACATTCCCTCTGAAAGTAAAAGCAAAAACGGAAATTATGCTACCTTCAAAACATATTTGGCAAAACAAATAGTCAGTACATTAACACATTTTTGCAAAGTTGCTGTTTTAATGACTAAGCCTTTAACACAGACTTGGTATTAGCTTATACGGTTCTAAACCTAATGACAGTGTGCAACGCTGCTAAGCTTGTATTTTCTGTCTTATAAATATCGATACAATTTTGTCATACGGATGGTCAGGTCACTCAACAGCTGACATTTATTTACAATATACGGTTTAATGGCATCAGTCAGTCATCCATGTAATCATGAAGAAGCATTAGGGGCTGATGGGTTTTTGGTGTGTGTACGTTAACTGTTACAGTACTAATCTAGTCTGGTGTGGAAGAAAAAGCATCTTGCAGCTTTTAAAGTATTTATGAGAGAGCAAGTCCTCCCCTCTATATGCTGAAGCCGACATGACATTGGCATTTCTTAATAATGTGTTTCCAGTCGCTATATAAAGCACATATACACACAATGGTCTGCTTTTTTCTTTCCTCATGTCTCAGCTTGTGGGGTGTCAGTGGTTTACCTTAAACGTCTTTTTACAATAAGAAAAAATCATCATATAACATGTCTAAAAAAGTCATTGTAGCTTACAATGTCTGAGTCAAGATTTTTGTTTCTTTCTTTTTGGAATGAACATTTGGTGTCATATGCAGTCGGAGAAAAGGGAGAGCAATTTTACTATAGAGTGATTATAAAAAATGCAGGTTTGTGGAGTGTAATCTGGAGGATATTGTGTAGAATCAGAAATTAATGGAAACAGGCCCAATGCAAACTGCCTATTTGAGAGTGTTGATATAAAATTTTGTCAAATGCTGCTGAGCATCTACAGACACCACAATCTACACCTATTATGGCGATTCCTGATGTGACAATGACACAGGTTGGAATTTATAAATAAATACAGTTTTAGCAAATTATTATTATCAGTACTAAGTTGGACAGGTCTGTCAAATTTGCAAATGGCATGATATGGTATTCTTAAGAAAGACTGATATGATAGCTTGTGTCATACTCGGAAAAACTCTTCAAAGATTCCAGCTGGCTTTGTTTTGACATCTGCCCAATTGGCTAAGTATCTAACTTGTGCTACGAGGCTGGTTCCAGACTTTGTAATCAACTGGGAAAGAACTGTGAAATAATATTTATTTATACATTCAATAGGTAAACCACTTCAAATCTTACTTAGATTTTTAATTTGACAATAAACATCCACCATAAACATACATGTCTTGCTCTCAGGTATTGTATTAATACCATAATCTTTATGATAGTTTGAGGATTACTTTATACTATCAGCCTTCACATAGTAATGTATTGCTGGGTCTGGTAGCACTCTATAGTCACACTGCCTGTCAGTCAAACTCAATTATGCAAAACTTCTTTGACTGCAAGACTAGATGATCATACAAGCCAACACATAAAGCTGATACAGCAAAACATAAAGATACTAACCATGAATGCCATTAATGAATTAAAATTAAATAATTAAATAATTATTATTATTAAAATTATTATTACAGTACAGTAAGAGTGTGGCCGCCAACTGAAAGGTTTGACCATTGCATATAAAGTATATGCTGAAACAAAAAAAACAGAAAACTCTGCTTGTAAAACATTATTTTTAAATTTACAGTTAACATTTTCTCCAACAAGATATCGAAGTCTAAAAAGCTGATAGCATGTCAGCGCCATTATCATTACGTGTCCTGCTCTAGATTTTGAGAATAACTGTTTCATTAAGAGTGTGTGTTTTTATTTGCCTGATAGGTGATTCAGCCTATCACGCTCAGCTGTTGTGGTTACTGCTTTCCAAACCAATGCTAAGATGGTAGCAAACCATAAACCCAAAACCCAGCCATAAAAACATCCATCCACAGTTGAAGCTACATAAGATCATTTAAAATTATAATCTACACAAGTAAAGGTGGTAAATGACGTGAGGAAGAATTTGGATTTGGCTTGTATTGGGTTGTGTTACATTGTGAAAAAATACACACACAGAGGGAAACAAAGAGTAATAAATCCATAAAAGCAATTTCAAGGCAGTGATGTACTCAACAGTGTAATAAGATGTACGATATTAAGCTGGGATTGCTTGTATTGTATCATAACAGGGTGAGGGCATGCTCTCTTTTTATCTCTTTCTGCATCTCTGAGACTGAGATGTGCGCTTCTGTTTCTCCAAATTCAGTGGGTAGATGGAGTCGATTTTCACTAATAGAAAATAATGACTGGCAATAAACAGAGGGACATGTTTTAGGGGTCGTCTGTGGTTCTGTGCACATACAACAGACATCTGTCTGGAAAATGTTAGCTGTACTCTCATCTTGTCATCTCAGTGGGGGCAAACAGGAAGTCCATGTGAGCCAAACATATGCTGTCACAATATACTGTATGTCTATACTGTTTACATCCCAAGACACTGTAAATATTAAATGCCCCTTTTAGGTCCTAGTGGAGGAGGAAAATATAGTTTTAACATAAAAGGAAATGGTGCAATTTTGTTGAAATGGATATCTGCTCAAAATCAGCTGAATGATTCTTCAAGTAGTGTTATATATATGCTATATATCCAGGAATCACATACCAGCACTCTGTTAACAGTCTGAGTTTCCATAATGTTTACCCAAATTTTAACTGCAACAAAAAAATCTGCCTACGGTAGGTTTAATTGAATTAGAAATCAGAAGTCCTTTAGTCGTCTCGCAGTGGAGAAATTTACATTGTTGCAGCAAAAGTGTCCACTGCAGAAGAGAGAAAAAAAAATCAAATAAAAGTAAAAAATATAAATAAGTAACATGGTAAAACAAGTACACGTAATTACATGTAGTCACACACCAAGGTAATCTTCAGCTATACTTGGGGTTTATCTTGAGAATATCTTAAAACACATCACCATGAATGCCACCAGTCCAGTGTATGTATGCACAAATCAGTCCAGTCTGGCCAAATTCATCAGGATTATTAAAATGATTTATTCTGACTGATATGAAACATCAGTCAAAATAGGATCCTGATGTTTAGCCACCTGAGTGCAACTAGAACTACACAAAAACAAAAAAAGTATGAAAGCACGACAAATGTATGAGTAACTAAAGGATCTTTTCACAACCTGGTTCTTATTTCTGTTAGTTTTAGCCATCGTTCCTGTTGGTTAAGATAAAATATTATTCTAAAATTTTGGTCTTTGTTTTCACTCAATTTCAAAAAACTGTGGGATCGCTCATGCTTCTTTTACACTGTTAACTCCACTGTAAAGACGCTGTATGTCAACAACCCCAAATATGAGCTAGTAAATAAAATTGGTTATTATAACCAGATGATGGTCAACACCTTGAACGCGAGATCTAGATTGCAGAAAACAAGAAGATTGAACTAAATATATACTGTATATCAATGTCAAATGAGATGTTAAAGGTTGTTTGAATTAGATCAGATTTTGGTATGTGGTCTAGATCTCCATTATACATAAATTGAAATTATTAACTGAAATGTGCTATCGGTTACTAGAGATCCTACTGTTAAATTATGACATATAATTCTTACCAAACTGAGCTTTAAACAATAATAACCAGGCATAGATGTTGTATTCCTGTGAAGCACTGCTCATATTAAACTACACTAATCATACTAACAGGGGCGGGATTTGTTTGCTGCTGCAGCATCCTCTGAATACGGCTCCTCACCTGAAAATAAAGCCTTTGATTCGTACTATGTACGAAAAAAGAAAGAGTGGATGAGGAGAAGGGCAATGGAAGACAGGAGAGGGGATGATAGAAATGAAGAACGCTGAAAAACAACACACACACACAAAAATGAGAGGCCAGACCAAATGGCTGAAGGGCTGCTTGGATAATGCATTAGACAGAGATGGCACTCAGAACAGCTACACATGGTAAGAAATGCACTGCTTCGCCAAATGTCCTCCAAACACAGACACACACACACACACACACGCACACACACACACAAACACATGTTCCCAGATAATGGAAGAAAGAACAACAAATATTCAGTTTTCTCTTCACTAATTTGCAGCTCAAAAGAGTTCTCATACAACTTGATGAATGACTTGAACTACCTGTGTTCCAACTTGTGGACTATTCCCTGTGAAGACTAGACATGTGTGGGGCTTCATCTATGTCACATATACATGCAGGCTAAGAGAGCACAAAGAAAATAGTGCGTGAAATTGCTAAAATAGTGGGTAATAAGGTGCAAAACTTTCTGAGTAGTAACCAATGAATGGATGAGGAACAAATCAGTCATTTGTAATTTAGTAATAGCTAACAAGTATTCTGATAACTGAATCAAATACTTCTCATTATTAAGCAGGTGGATTAACTGTTATGAAGGTGCTATAAATGACCTCTGTGAGAGCAAGGAGACAGTCATGAACATTTGTGAGTGACTGAACTCAAAGCTCACAACCAGAGCTGACTTTCGAACCTCGATACTTTTGTTTTTGGTGCTGACATGTATTTGTAGTCATGTTGACTTGTTCCTAAGTTACTGATTTAGATAATAATTTGGCCAGTTTACACTGTATTAAGGCTTCTTGTATGGCTGTTTTGTCTTTTCAACATTTGTTAACTGAAAAAATGGTTTTGATGAAACTATTATTTAAATTATTATTATTATTTAAAGCAAGGTATCAACATTTTTTTATTTTGTATTAGAACTGAAACTCAGGTATCATGTTGGCAATTGCGTATTAAAACTGTCTCCGTTGTATTCAAGTGTCCCACTGAGCCAGCATGATTTTATTATGTACACCTGTTTTTTTTTTTTTACTATTGTGACATGTCAAAATGTCTTCTGTAAAAAAAAAAGGCCTATATATATCAGTTCACCAGTTAGCTAGCATCTAGTGGCTAAGTTGTCCAATAATATGACTTATGGGTAAGAATTAATTCATGCTTCAACAGCTGAAGCAGCACAAAGTAATAAAGGCTGGTTAAAAAATGTTGTACTGCAACGGCTCACATGGTAAATTTATTTCTAAAACTCTAACTCCATCTGTACAGAACCAGATTACCACTCTACTGCTCTGGCTTTCTCTTCTCTAATGCTCTTTTCATTCATTCATTAATTCCAATCATTTCGACACTGTCGCATATTTTATCAAGCGATGTTAAGCTATTATGTTAAGCAGATGTTTCAAATTAAAAGGCCACCTAGAATGGGATAGATTATGCCCTTTGAGCCACAGGAAGGCTCTTAATGTGAAACATCTGAGCAGGAAGTGTTGGGCTTTATTGACAGTAACTTAAAAGCAATTTAAATGCTGCAAAATGGAAGCGACGGGAAGTAATTAGTAAATGAAAACAGTATGTCTGTTAGAGAAGAGGGGCGGGTATGACATGACTATATTGCTGCTGTACTGATGGGATTAGTGCTGTTGAAATGTACATAATGCTGTAATTTATCAAGATAACAGTTAAACGTGAATGAGATTTTGAGTTCTTTAAACAGCAAAGGAAGATCAGAAAACAGGAAGACTTCTGATGAAAATATGTCACTTCAGAGTAACACCTGCTAAGGACACGATTTGAGAATTTATGGTAAGAAATTTAGAATGTGGTCAGTATGCACACTTACAAATACTGCGTATTAATATCATCTGTTCTCAGGTAACTTGTGATTGTAGTGACAATATTCATTGATCTTAAATTATTTGGAACCTAATTATTAGTTATTTGTGTTCATTATTCAGCAGTTAGTTCCTGTTTCTTTGGTACTGTAACTACCGCTGTGTAGCTTATTGTCAAGTGTTACCAAAATAACAGCTGATATGAAGATTGAATAAAAGCAATAAAAGCACAAGCACGGTTGAAAGCACCCACACACCCCCACAAAAATGAAGAGGAGTCAGAAGGCTTAGGGACTAGCTCTTCTCTGATATTGATTGGATATACACATATTCCACGGCAGCATGTGGGTGATGCAGTTGGTGTACTGTACCTGGCTGAGAACGCTAGCACATTCCTGCTAAAACGAGTCTGGCAGAGCAGGAAAAAAAGTCTTTAATATCTGTGCATACAGCCTATCACACACTAGTGTCTGATTCTGTTAATTGACAGCAACAGTGGTGTATAGCATTTAACATCTCATTCCATCAAAAGGCCCCCGTGTCTCTCACGTACAGAAAATCTGACGCTTCCATCGCTGAATCAGGAGTCCACTCTGCCCTGCACAGCACAGTCACATTTCTAGGCCAGTCGCTACTGTGATCAGCAAAAACCCCTAAATAAAACAAAGCAGGCAAGCAAACAAACAAACCGCGTTCTCCTCTCCTCCCCTGGCTGACAGCAAGAGCCAGAGAGGGGAACAGGCGAGCTGATTCAGGGCTGAGCCCTGGCAGGGCCTCTGACAGTGACCATATGGATCACAGGGGAACGGCAGCCTCAGCTTCCAGCAGGGCACACACCTCCACACACACGATCTGCAGCTTCAGGCGATTGCACCTGTAAACTGTAAAAAAGCCTATACATGCATCACGTAGCTGTAGCCAGACTGCAGTAATGAGTAAACCACTTGATGGTCATTCAGTCTGAGGTATTAGGTATTAGGTTTTAGACAATTAGGTATTGTCCAGAGGACACAACACATTCCTGTGAATCCTGCATTTCATAGAGGACCTCCATGTTGAAACAATGAGAGCAGATTCAGTCTGTGAACGCAATGCAAAGATAAAGAACAGCAGAGCTACTGAGCGGAGGCTTTTAAGAGAAGTGTAGGAGGTGCGAATCGACACAGCTCAGGGTCCTGGGTCACATCTACAGCAGCTCCTCATCACAGATCAAGCTCTTCAGCTCCCATAATGGTGGCTCGGGTGTCAAAGTCTTTGCACTTGCACACTTACGTCAATGTCTGACCGGCCTTGTCTCTGGCATGCCGTCGCTACCCCCCCCCCCCTTACAGCGTATAAAAAGCTAACTTTTGTCAAAGTGCACATAAATATTTCAGTGCACCATGTCTCCCTTGTTTCGTAGTGCATTTCCCATGATTCACCATCCTCCCTTTACCCCCATATTTTCACGGGTAAGGAACACTGTTTTTGGATAAAGGTCTGTGTCGGGCATGGGTGTGTGTGCTTGTAGTGTATATGTGTGTGTGTGTGTGTGTGTGTGGGAGAAAGACAGGAAAGCGCAGAAGGAAAGAAAGGATGTATGAGGTTTGCTAGCAGACAACTGGAATTAAATTATGTGCTCTTAATGTGTTTGAGTTCAGTAAAATAGGATGTTGGCATCTAGATCATAATATATTTTTTGTAGCAGTTTGAAAAGCTGAAATACAGTGTTTCAATAATCTGTTTTAGCGTAACTGAAATTTTATTCAAATTTAGTGTTTTAGGCCATACAAATATGCAAATATCAAAACACTGAGTACAAAGACATTACATAATTTTTTTGGGCTGAGCAAAACATTTACGTTGCAACACAATTTCTTTTCTTTCACATGCTTAGCAAAACACATTGGTTTAACCAACAAGTGAATCATCTACCAAAATATTTGTTCTATATTGTATACAAGTCAGCTAGGGTGACACACTAAATGGTCAAAACTGATAAAAACCAGCAGTCGGTGCTCCATAAAGTCTTTGTACCAAAGGTAAAAGCTTTGTGCACCAAATGGATCTCTGAACTGGATCGTATTGCCCGGATCTTTTGTTTGCAGGAAAAACAGTTTACACAAGAGTAAAAGTTGTGGACCTCCTTTTTCACACAATCCACTTCTGGTGTGACGACTATACCTTTTCTACATTCTTACCAGAACAACTTGAGATCATAAAACGCCAACAATAATTATATCTTGCAGTAGCTTTGAGCGCAGAAGTATGTTAAAAGTTACACTAAGAATTTTCATGTAAAAATACAATAAGTTGTAGCTGAGAAGAGGATTTCTTACTACTTTAGTTCTTATTTATAATGTTTATAATGTTGGTTGAGTCATTTTATTTGTGACAACTCACAACATGAGAACTAAACGGTGTCCCAAACAATTCATCTTGAGAAAGTAGGCAAGCCCTTTTAACATTATCAGTTTTAGTTTTCCCTAGTGAGAATTACATTTTGGCATGTCGAAATGTCAATTCAAGATATCTGTAAAACTATTTTGCATTAACATTTACAGATATCTTTCATTTTAGATAGCAGTAATTTATTTTTCATTAGTAAGAATAGCGATTACAGATATGTACAATTACATTTTGACATGTCGAAAAAGGATTGTGACTAGTGGAAATGTAATTTCCCATTTCAGATGTCAACAAACCATTTTGGATGGGTGTCATTTCATAAATGACCACAAAGCTATTGGTTGACTTTTAAATAGGCTATATCTACCTCATGATTATTCAACTAATGCTAATTTTAAGCCAATCAGAGGCAGAGAAAGAAATCAATTGTTGATATCAAGATTTAACATTTTGATTAGTGAGAAATTAATTGTAGATATCTTTAATTACTTGTTACATATCAGAATTACATTACGGATATATTGGCTTGTAATTCTAACTAGTCAAAAAGCAATTGATGATATCTACAATTGATATTACTGCTACTTATTAAATCTTTAAATGGCTTGCCATACCAAATTGCATCTCCTGTTGGTTTGGTATGCTTTGGTCTGAAGTGATCAATCTCTGGCTATGAGTATACTGTGTGCAGTTTACTGGTCTCCTGTCACAATGCTTCTTAGTGCTTCAAACATTTATACGTCTCTGGTGTTTAAAGCATACATTATGTAAGTTTGTGGCTCCAAATGGGTGAGGCAGATGCAATCAAGCAGCAGTAATTTCTAAGAAATTTGGAGTATTTGTCTCTAAACAGGTTAGAAAAATTTGACATTGTTTAGTTGAATACAGGGTTTGAGCTACAGTACAGACAGAATTCAATGGGTAATTGCACAGTTTCAGCTTGTTTTTGCCTCCTACTGAAATTTAAAAATGCTTGTCGGGGTAAGTGTGGTAAAGAGGGAGGGGGGATGGGTCAGGGTCCTCAGATGAAATGTAATCTGATTCCAGGGTAATGCTAAAGCTTATCACAGGTGCTATGACATTAAAATAATTAGGTGATTTACTATTTCTGGTGATCTATGATATTCTGTCAGAACTGTTAAAATGATTAGCAGGAAGCCTGAAGTCTTGGTTTGCTGCATGAAAGAGAAACATATGACACAACTCTGAGGTAAACGGGCCCACCAACTAGGGCTGTTGTCCTAATCTGCCGGGCAACAACAGAAACCCACGTCAAATCACCACCTGTGACGTGAAGGACGTCTACAGCCAAAATTGTGAAGGTAAACTGTTTTTGAATCCATTAATAAGAAAAAGCTCACTTACAAAGCACTGCTGTCACGATGACCTTATTGCTCAAGGTCAAGGTTGCCTGATTTTGTGAAGAGTCCTCTTTTCATGAGTACTGAGAGTCAGAGAAGACGGAGGAACACTTGGTACTTTTAATACAAATCTTATTGGATCATATTTTGGATATGGCCATCCTTTAGATAAGCATCATCAATAACATCTACTAGTGGACATCTTATAGATTTTTTTCTATTCTTAAAAAGGTACTGTATGTAACTTTTCACACTTTTCAAATTTTGTGAGCAGATGAACTGCTAGCTGGCTAACATAGCAAAATACTGTCTAGAGTTGATAACGTCAGCTAATTCATCCAGACTCCCTTAGCTTGATTGCTTGTTAAAGCTACCTCTATCAAAATAGGGAGCACAGGGACACAGGGAGCCACTGTGTTTGATTTTGATTCATAGAGAAGTCAGGCCTACAAATCATGCCCTGTAATGGCAAGATGTATTTTGTGTACAATACTGTATACAGGTTTGTTACCTCTTATACTCAATCTCCTATTCTGTGGATTGTCACCCACAGTGCTAGCTTGCACAACAAGGGCTAGTGACTTTTAACTAATCCATTGTTTTGCATGATACATTGACTGCATTTATATGACACTTCAGCGTTGGCTAACGTTAGCTAGCCAGCTTTATCAATCGCCATTTGTCCAGCTTCCACCGAGAGGCTCAGCAATGTCACAGTTAAATTTGCTGGACGATAAAGCTAACGGTTAGGGAACTAAACAAATGACAATGTGGGTGTAATTTTGGCAGGTTAAAGAAATCAGTCTGATCATATCCAATAATTTGAAATTACAGTGGGATAATTTTATATCATTGGATATTATCAGCCTGATTTTTTTCCCTGCCAAAATGACACCCATGCTTATACTTTATACATTTCTGCTGATGTACACTTATGTAATGAATTTACCTACTGGCTGACTTGTCAGTTGTGTTGGTTCTATTTCTTGCTTATTTCTTTCTCTCTTTCCAAAAAGGAATGAGAACAACTGGAGCAATAAAAGAAAGAAGTCCTGAGAGTGTGCTTTACAGTACAAGAGTTTATTATAAATACAGTACCTATTGAAAAACTTTAATATGACATTGTAGAACTTGTAAAAAATATACAATGCACTGAAAATGTGTACTTCATTAAAATAAATGGACTTGTATGAAAAATAAAATGTAGTTTTTCTTTGAGGTAATGAACTCACATACAGGGACAACAAACACAGTTTTTAATTTCACCTAAGTGGTGCTTCCTTGTAGCCAACATAATTGCAAAAGGGGTCAGGGTATTTTTCTTTAATCTGCCACCCGGTTCCTGGTTCCCAGACGTCCCAGATGATGTCCAGAAAAACCCCTGGCAGACGGGTGAACACCATCTGCTTTCTTCCAATAGAGCTGCACAATCTTCAGAACTTGAATCCTGAAATAATAGAAACATTTAAATTTTATTGTGATGCTTTCCATATTTGATTATACTGATTGACAGTAATTGTGAAATAAACAATGGTAAGCTGTAATGATGAAGCAATGTAAACTACAATGATGAAGACATATGATATGTTACTAAAGGTTTCTGTTCTTTCCGTTACAATAGTGCATTGTTTCACCTATCACGTCAATAATGAACGTCTAGTTCCCTAACCATTAGCTTTATCATCCAGCAAATTTAATTGTGACATTGCTGAGCCTCTCGGTGGAAGCTGGACAAATGGCGATTGATAAAGCTGGCTAGCTAACGTTAGCTAACGCTGAAGTGTCACATAAATGCAGTCAATGTATCATGCAAAACAATGGATTAGTTAAAAGTTGTGCAAGCTAGCACGTTAAATGTTTGAAATAACGTTAACCAAACTATAACAGTGTAACTTCACTTACCTCATCTATCAACATGATGCCGGTCTACTGCAAGTCATGTAACTGTTTTGGCCGACGCCCAGGTTGTTCGCTCGGGCCGACTGTCTGCGAGCACGAGAATGAGCAAAAACGCTGACTGCTTTTGTCTCAACGGCCGTCGGTGTCACCAAAAACAATGACTTTATGAAAACAATGCACAGCACCTTCAATTTTCCTTTGAATGGAGATCTCACCTGTAAAAGTGAGGTTCATAGGTCACTGAACTGAAATATGTTTTCTATCAACATTCCCCCCTTTATTCCTACTTTACTCGTCATAAGGCAACCCAAAGTTGGGGATCTGACACGAGGAACTGCACCTGCAGTTTTAAATAAAATTTATGGATATTCTGTGCACTTTCATTCAGTTCACAGATTTCTTGCCTTTTTATTGTAAGACAAGCTCACAGACGAGGCTCTCTTTATCTGATGAGAATATTCCAGGTTTTAGATGGAGCCTTTCAATAGGAGAACCAACGCAAGAAATTTGGACATGGAGCACATGTAAATCCCATCCGATAATACTCTCTGGGTTGCTGTTACAGGATTGGCAAATCAAATCCAACCAAACAAAATCTCATCAACAGATGTACAAACCAATAAAACCAATAAATCAATGTGACACACACACACACACACACACACACACACACTTGCACAAACACTTCTGCTCAAGGCCTGAAGGCTTTTAAGTCGTAATCACCTATGGTAGTATTTGACATGGGACGCTCACCGTGCCTCTGCATTAATTTAAAACACCACTGCCACTACAGAGATCTGTTATAAACAATGGGTCTGACAAAGTGTTTTGGACCAAATCTTGATGTTAATAAATAAAGTAAAATCAAATTAATATTTAAAGCTAATCATAGCCACAGAGCTGGAGAACACACAAAAACAGATTGGAGCCCGCGGGGGGAAGAGGGAGCTTTCTGACTGAATCTCCCAGTAGACTGAGGTCTCTACTTTCCTCAGATTTAAATTCAAAAGCTCTTGTTTTAAAGAATGTTCTTATAATACTGGAATCATCCAGTTATCCAAGCAAGCTCTAGACAAAAGTAGCGACAACTGTTTAGTAAATAGAGACAGAAGGAAATAAAAATGAACAAGGCATCATTATGTGCTGGGGTGTCTAGTGATTTCCTCACACATACATGAAATGTTCATGGCTACAGAAGCCATTTAAAAATGTCAACGCTCCAGCTATATAAAGCCAGCTCAGATAATTCTGAATGACTGTGCAAGGTTATTGCTTGCATCCAAATACATGGGTTGTTATGAAAGCTATAAGAAAACAGACGTGTGTAGTTGGGCGTGTGTGATTACTGCCCTGCTCTCCAGCTGTGTATAGGTAGTGGGGGAGGGGTAGCACTCACATTTCCCATCCAGGGATGAGCAACGGTGACTGAGAGCTGGGAGGGTGGGGGTTGGGGTGGTGATGGTGGGTGTGCATCTTCATCCATGCCGTTCTACGGCCTGTTCATGGGAAGGGACGCACATACTGGCCATTCACATGCCTGTTTTAATAGATAGAGGGACAGATGCTTGTCCACAGTGTCAGGGCCTCGCTTGCATTCTCTCTCTGACAGCACCACCCACCGCCTCCTCTTACATAACCCCCTCCCCCTCTCCAGGCCCACTGCCTGCCTTTATTGGCTTATTTCTCTCTTTTCAACCTTAGCATTTTCACCCCACTTACTGCTGCTTTCTCCCCCAACATCACCCATCGCTGATTCATCCTCTTTCACTCAAGCTCTTTTTGTTCCAATGTAGATACCCATAGACTGAAGCCATGAATGCCAGGTTGGATATTTCTGTGTGGTGCACAAATGCATGATACAGCAAGGAAGCAAGGATCCTTCAAAAGGACATGACCAGGGTGGTTTATCCATTAATGGTGCTGTTTTGACGACGTAAGGTCCCTACATGAATCACGATGCAGTCCAAAAACACATTACATTAAGTAGATACTAATTTGTTTCATTGTAAGCTGAATGTTGAATAAAGATGCCAGAAATGAGCAGTAGAAAAAATAAGGTGGCAATGCTGATGGCGAGTAAACTCACCATGTAAGCAATAAATGCTTACATAATCACATCTGCTGTGTGCTTTCATATGTGTGAAACATGAAATAAGCCTGATTGGTCTGGATGCAGCTGATTAGAAAGGGGCTTGCAACAGATTGGAATGCAACACGAACCAAGAAAAAGTGTCAATCTCTGAAGCCTCTCCTTGGCTGTAGTAATCTGCTAATATCAGCCTGGTTGCGGCTCATATGTGGGCTCAGCTCAGGGGGATTTCTTCCACTCTGCCACAGAAATTTCAGCCTCCATTTTACCCCTATGCTTCTTCTCACCTTCCTCCTTCCTGTTGCCTCACATTTCTTGCCCAAAACCGCAATCAGACATAAACGGAGGAACTACAAACGATGCAGCGGCTTCGCTTGCCGCAAATACGAGACTACATAGACACATACTCATGCACAGCAAGAACCATTCCTTGAATCTCATGCTCACCAGGCTACCCTTCCCCCACCCAAGCTCACTCTCGTGCTCACATACATGCACCTTGCTTAATTAAAGTCTGTGCTTCTGAAGATGATCTGACCTTTTTTCCACTGTAATTTATAAATACATGTAAATAAAAGGCAGGTAATAGAAACAAAACAGAGAACATGTAAAGAGGCGGTTTCATTCACACTGTGCAGCATGTATGACCGGCAGCATTCAGACAGATTATTGCTGATTCTCTATTTTTCTGACAACACATTCATTATGTTGTGATTCGTTTGAGCAAAATGACTTGTTAGAAAAATTGAAGCCAAATAAGAATGGAACTGGTATCAGAGACGCAATCCTACAGTTAGTTGATGTCTGAAAAATCTATTTTTTTCCGTCTAATTTGTTACAAAGTCAGACTGTAATGTAGGATTAACCAGCTTCAGAGATAATTGCAAACTGCAGCTCAGTGCTGCTTCAATGAATGAAAATGCACCATTTTTGGCCTATGGTAACTGCATTAGCGTAAGCCTTTGACGACATACACTAGGTGTGTTAAATCTGTAAGCATTAGACATCTACATCAAATCCAAACATGAAGATCATCTCCATGTGTGTGCAGTGGAACTGGATCAGTCTTGTTCTGTTCTCCTTACTCTGCCTCCAACAGAGAAACCACAGTCAACACATGGGAAACGGAGGGCTTGAGATGAATACTAAATATGAATTCTCCTACATAAACCGACAGGCTCAGCTGATACATGATCATGTCTGTTTCACTACAGCAGCAGCTCATCTGATCCCAGTCCCCCCTGCCAGGCCCCACAGGCCTGAGCTATCTAACAAAGTGAAGAAGATGAGTTACCTGGTCATACCACTCCCGGTTGGTACAGGTGCACTCAGGCCACCATCCTCCTTGTCCACTGGAGTTGTTGCCGTTTACTTTGGGGCCACCTTTGGATTGGCTCTTTGGGTTGGGGCCTCCAGGGCCCCCACCAGAAATCTTGCCCTTACTTCTCCCCAAAGTGCCCCCTCCTCCTCCCATGCTTCCACCTCCCCCTGAGGCTGGAGGGGGCAAGGTCTGGCCTCCCCCGTACCCAGGCGGGTATCCATAGGGCTCGGCCTGCCAGTCTCCTCCATACGACGGGGCGTCCATTCTACGCAGGGCAGCCATACGGGTCACCTCATAACATTCTGGGCACTTGCAGCAGTGGTGGTGTTTGTGCATGCTGGCTGTGCTGGCTGGGCTGACGCTGAGCTGAGCGGCGTGGCACTCTGTCTCTGCTGCCTCCTCAGATCTCACACAGCACGCTGTGATCGGCTCACAGAGCGCTAATGCCGACGGAAATAACACTAATCACAGGAATTTCTACAGATTTTCCCTTGTCGTCAAATCCTGTCACTCTGCGCTTTATTCCTCTCAGATGCGGAAAAAAGAAAACAGATCGAGAGGGACGGGAAGCAGCAACAGGAAAACAAAAATACAAAATGGGCACGTAGTCTTTGTCCTCTTGACGTAGAAGATCAAAGGAAATATTCAAAATATTGTATACGATCACACAATCAGAGACCAGCCCCGATGATAGAAATTTCCTCTTGCTTCTCTTGGTTCACAGTGATGCGCATATAAATTCATATATATATATATATAGATATATATATATATATATATTCTTTTGTTTATATATCATATATATTTACACACACAAATACATATAAAAATATTAATATAAACAGACAAGCACAAATACAGATATGTACAGGGATAAATGTATATATATATAAATATCTATATGTGTGTGTACAAATATATATATAGATATATAAACAATATGTATAAATAAATGATATCCGCAGATGAAAATCGTCCTCTGTTAATTGGTGGTATCTTCCCGTTCGGTCAAAATCTCACGTTTTTCCTCCTGCGTTGTAAAGCGTTGTCTTTCTCTCTCTGTCTCTTTTCTCAGCCTGCAGAGAGGAGCTGAGCACTGGATCGCCTCTCAGCCAGCTTGCCCTAGATGTGGATTATTCAGAGGGATGCGAGCAAGCAAGAGAGAGATGGAGAGAGATGGAGAGAGAGAGAGAGAGAGAGAGAGAGAGAGAGAGAGATACGTAGCAGCATCCCTCTAACACCTCAGCCCTGTGACAGCCACAGCCAATCAACTGGCAGCGCTGCCATCAGCAGCAGCAGCACCAACAGGACTGAGCGCTTCACTAGCTGCTCTTAAAGGGGCCACAACACCAAAACCTCACTGCTGCCTGCCTTGGGTGAAAAGGTACTGCTTCACAAATCACAACACAATAAAAACATTGCTTTTGTCTATTTTCTGGACAAAAAGGTCAGGAAGTCGCAGTCTGCCAATGCTGACCCTCGACCCCGATCCACTAACTGTGAGTCTAATCCATGTTTTTCATCAGACCAATGCAGCCAAAATCTACCTTCCAGTGAGCGCCCCTGTCTTTCTGACTGGTCACCTCCATGGTCATGTCTAGTTCAGCTGCACACTTAACATCTTGCTTGTGCTAGTGATTGGCAACCTCAGGCTCTGTGTCACTGCACGCATCTGTAAATAATCTCACAATGGAAGCAGGTGCAGCAGATGAAAGTCATTTCTCTCCTGGGTATCACTAGACCTGCCACTCAACAGAGGATGCCTTTGAACCGCACTGCCATACTTTACATCATTCTCTATACCTCTTCCATTTTTATTATTACTACTGGCAAGGCAGCACTGCTGTTTAATTATTTTATTGTTAAGTGGGAGTGGGCAAAAATAAGCACATTGAGAGAAAACTGCACTTCTAAAGCCTCGTTCGAGAACCATAGGGAAAACATTTTATGTTCACAATGATGACATCAACACGTGTACGAAACCAACAAGATTACACGCTTGGGCTTTCATGTGGGTGGAGGAAGAGATTGAGAGTGAGAATATGTGTGAGGGGAAAAAAGAGAGAAGGAGAGACTATATGGCTTTCATGTATCTGTGGCAGTTTTATTTTCAGTAATGCGATAGGACTGCCTGTGAATCATTTTGCATGCTTATGAATTTGTGGGTTGATCACAGCTAGATATAAAACATCCTGACACAGAGGATGAAGGTTTAGAGAACTAAGAGAGAATGTTACAGTGTCGCCATTAAAGCCCTACATATATGCATTATTAATGAAATGTGACGGGGAACGAAGCTGGGTGTGTCTGCATGGGGAAGAGAGCATATTTGTACATAGTCTGCATGTTATAGCGCTCAAACGTGAATGCTAGTGCCTGTTCTATGTTTTGACTAACATATAATAACATATAGTGTCTTTTAAATTAAATGCATGTTAAATGTGACTCTGTGCAACCTTCCTCTTAAATTGAGCAGGATTTTAGGGCGAGGGCACACTGCATTGTGTTGCAGCCCTGCCAGGAGGCACACACAGCAGGCAACAGTAACTATCTTCATCATGACGATATTCCTTTACTGTAAACTACAGAGATGTGCCAAGCAGGGAGCAATAAGAGGAGCAACTTAGGCTTTTAAACAGAGACTAAAAACCACTGAATGCCTCTAGTTACACTGTCGGATGCAGCCACAAACCGCACTGAAGCCAATCAGAGCCGTGAGGCGGGGCTTCGAAGCAGCGGCTTGAAAGGACGATGTAAGAATATTGATCACAGCACACATGACCGAGCACATGTTGCAACCATCCTTCCCCTAGCCTCGCTCTGTCTCTCTTTTAAACTGTCCACACCGCATTTACCACTCAGTGTAGTCAGAGGGTTTGCAGTAAAAAAAACCAAAAAAACCAAAAACCTCATACTGTATGACACAGAAACAGAGGGAATGACAACAGGGATACACATAATAAAGGCAGGAGAGATGAACAGAGAAAGATCGCCTGCACTGAATGAACACTGATGTGTCATCTGTATGAGTGGGCGTGCACATACAGACACTTCTGCGATATGAACTGTGCTTGTAGATGTATTTAGTACCTCTAGGGGAAAGTAACCTCTCCCTTTAAATGTTACATAATATAAATGCTAGCTCTTTTTAGAGCCAATCAATTGTTGGTTTTCTGTATCAGGAGGATAGCAGGAAGAGTAATACAGTAAGTTAATATTCACTTATCAAATTGAAGTTATTACAAAGGACAGAAAAGGTCTTGAAGGTTAATGTCTTGTAAGACATGTAATTTCTCGTAAAGTCATTTTGTGGATAAAGATGTAAAGATTTCAACCTCTTTTTTGTTTTAATCACTAAAGAAATGTCATGCTTTTCAGAGTAAATATTTCAGCAGAGTGCTGATTATGTGAAATCTAGTAACTGTAAGCGTATACGGGTGGCGTAAAACACACATTACTACAATGTGGTGTAATCAAATACCATAGCTGTGCAATAAATAAACAACCTTTGTGCAGATTATGCAAAACAATTTGGAGACTGTAGCCAAAGTTTGGGTTGGACTCAATTACACAATTATTTTTGAGGTTGTCATTTACAGTGTCCTTGTATTAGATTACATGATATTGTCAAATTTAATCTGCAGTTTATAACATAATAAAGCTGTCACCTATATAAGATTATTTTCCATTTGTGACAGAGTGCCAAGCAGAAAAAGCAATATTCTGTTCCTGATATTTTTTGTGGCTAAACATAAATACCAGAGATGGAAAAAATGTAAAACCATCAAAGAAATTAATAAAACCTTTAGTTCACGTGCAACCATGTTCCACTCTCAATAAATGGTGAAACGCCTCTTTGTTATACTTACTGAAACAACTTATTGTCACAAACACGATGATTGAACTGTTAGCTTGTAATTACACTCTGACTCCTCTCCAAATTTAATAAAAACTGTTTCTCCTGGAAATAAAGCAATAAGAACAACTTGGTTTTAGTAGACCCAGAAGAATAGCAATGTTGTAGGACCTCATGGCAATGTATGTCACCTAAGACATATCCATGCACAAATATATACATGTTACACATACATGCATGAGTGAGTGGTGTTTGTGTATGTGTGCAGTCCTTGATAAACATTGTGCTCAACTGAACCGCTTGGACTGGAAAGATGTGGATCAACAGCATTTGGTGATTTATCTTAAATAGCGGTAACCTCTGACCTTGTGTTGACAAATGAAAAAGAGGGGACCTGTGATTTATGGCATAAATGGGGAAATTATCCCGTGCTTCTGAACAGAAATGCTTCTCCACATCCCACCTCGCAGCTCCCCCAACACTCAGCATCAATTCAGCATCATCCCTTATTACATAAACCCACCTGGACAGCCTGTAACAAACACATACACACACACACACACAAACAAACACACACACACGCTATCGTAATGAGCATTACAACACCCAACCACTGCACAGACAACGTACTGAGCTTTTCAGTCATTTCTAAGCATTTCTCTGAGAAGCGATGTGACTACTCCTTTGTCACCTGACCGGATGCAGCACCATAAAAGGGCAGTCGGTAGTGAGGCAGCCTTAAAGAGGCAGTTTCAGATCAACACGTACTAAGCTTCTCTACTGTAGCCTTAACTAACAACAAGAGGGGGTCAGGACGCAAGTCTTATTAGTCTCTCTCAGGCATGACTACGTCCTTTCTTACACAAACGGCAGATTTTGAAAGGAATAAATTCCACAACACAGGAGGATCTTTACACATTAATGCTCCCACTGCTCAATGAATCATAGCTTTGTAAAGTGTGAACGTGGAGGGGGGAGGGGGGTGGTGGGGTGGGGTGGGGTTGTGCATGGTAAAGGGAGAGAGACCGCGAGACAAAAAGCAAGTCAGACAGAGAGAGAACGAGAGATACTAATCAGTTTTGTACTACAAGTCAATGTTACCCGCCAAGGAGCCACCGCGATGCTCTCCCAGCGATGCAGATGCAGAAAACAAAGGCTTCCCGGCTAAGACTCCTATTAATAGGCCTCAGTGCCAGAGAACAGCTGCTCCACCACACACACCAAACATAGCAACTCCAACTGATGGAATAATGAGAGAGAGAAGCATACACATGGAGCAAAATGAAAGAAGGAGTGGAGGGAAATGAGGGAGACAAGAACAGAGGAGTGGGAGATTGTATCAGAGCTAAATGGCTAAACAACAGTCTTTGGAGTAGATTTTGTACATGCATAAAAAAAGGCTGAAGCTGAAAGAAGAGTGCTATGACATAGAGTGCAAGTAGGAGGTTAAGAGATGAGCTGGAAACAGACAGGAAGGAGAGAGCAGTTGATAAGATATGATGAAGGAGCTGTAGGTCCACGACAGATGCCACAACTGAGGAGAAATTAAGCTAAGGTGCCCTGTGTGTGGGCAGAAATGTGATGACTAGAGGGGGCATTACTGAAGCATGGTGCTGAACAGAAGGGGGAGTAAAAATAGAGAGAAGAAAATAGAGAAAAAACAACAAAGTGCTTATGTGTCCATGAGTGCATTGGAAAGCAAAATAAACTTTGTGTAATTACCCATTCACCTTGCCACAGAGAGCAATGCATCTGAAATCAGTGTGCTTGCTGAGTGTGCATCGTCACGAATGTTCTCAATGCGTGTAAAACGGTGTAAAAGCGAAGCAGAAAGAGAGAGAGAGAGAGAGATAGAAAAAAGAAAACAAAAACGAATTAAAAGAGGAATGAAAAAGACGGGATGAAAAACAGAGAAGCGAGGAGAGAGACAGATAGAGAGGGAAAGAGAGTCAGAGCAGTCTGTAGGGATGCAGGCGGGGGAGGAATGTGGTTTCCATGGCAACCCGAGGAAGGCTGAGCTCTGGGTGTCCGTTCCAGCTCTGCACTGCACCGGCCCTCGCCTCTCAGCCGCCTTGCTCTCTCTCTCTCTCTTTCTCTCTCTCTCTCCAACCTCCCCCACTATATCCTCCTCACTACAACCCCCCCACTTTCTCTCCCTTTCACTCCCTCCCTCTTCCTGCGCCTCCTCAGCTCCTTCACTTCCCTCCTTCATGTGATAGAGGGAGTCTCACACACACAAACACACACACACCCACACACCCACACACACAGCCAGAACCATATTATCCACACCGGAGTCCACCTGTACTGTGATCGTATTCTTACACATTGAATCCATGTCAGCTTGCATCTCCCTCTCTTTTACCCCTTCCAAGCCTCCTGATCCTTATGCCCCCCCCCCACCATTGCACTAGTTCTGGGCTCGGCTGAAAAGCCAATGCCTGCGGCCACTGTGCTGCCATGTGCCATTTGCCGTGTTGTAATGGGGAGGGCATGTGAACACAAGGACTTTTAACAATCCTGAGGAACATGGCTAGCCTGCGAGACATTGAGTATCATGAAATACAAGGACTGTGCTTGGTGCTCATGTAAGCAGCAGGTTGAGCATAACTTTTTGGAAAATATGCTTATTCACTTTCTGGCTAAGAGTTAGATGAGAAGATCAATAATAATCTCATGTCTCTGAGTCAGCAGGCGGTTAGGTTAGCTTAGTTTAGCTTAGCTTAGCGTAAAGACTGGAGACAGAGAGAAACAGACTACCAACACCTCTAAAGCTCACTTACTAGCACATTATATCTGATTGATCTGTACAAACAAACAGTGTTCAAAATATATGTTTTTATATATATACATATTATATAATACAATTATAAATAATAGTGGGCTTTAGAGGTGCTGGTTTTGTTACCTTTGGACAGAGCCAAGCTAGCCTTGTAGGTGTTGAAATGCTGCAAAGAAAAGGAATTATTTTTATTTTTATATTAACATCACAATAATCAACACACACTTTTGAGGCCTGATTGAGGTGATTCCATCTGTTCAAACTGAATAAATTGGCCTCCTTGGAGTGCTTTGTGATTTAGCAGTCATGTCTCAACATGTTCCAAAGGTCATCAGCCTTTATGAACAGTAACAACTGTTTGGTGCTCAGGCAACTGTCATAGAGAATGAGTGATCATCATGTCATCTGGATCATTAATGTCTGCTTCTATTAGCGGCTGCTGTTCTTTTCTGATGCCTGAATAGAATCACAGAGGAGAAATTGTGTTCAGGAGACTGCTGGGAAACTTTTTTGCTTTGCTCCACTCACCTTCGGCATGTCGACATGGGAGCGAATCACCAAGCCAGAAACTCGCTCCACTTTGTGAGGGCTCCTCCTGCTGGTCACCAGCACCCGAGACACACCCTCCTCCTCCTGGTCCTGTGGGGCACAGACAGATCAGTTTACAGACAAGAGTGATAAAGTCAGACAGAAACAAAACTCCTCCATCAGGACATACTTGTTGATACCAGAAATGACAACAATGACAATATCTTTATTGGAATAGTTCAACATTTTGGGAAATGTGCTCATTCGCTTTCTTGCATAGAAGTTAAATAGGAAAATTGATACTTATGTCAGTAGCTTAGAGTCACAACTTGAGAAACATTTTATTGTACAGCAAACAGTTTTCATCCAGATGGTTTGTAAGAGTCTTTAAGTATTCTAGAAATATCTTCACAACAGCGATATGTGTTAATCAATAATTATAAAATCAGACACTTAGTTCTGTGACTTGAACATAATGGTTCTAAATGAGAGCCACAAACTGCGGCTGGTCTGTACCCCTGATATGAAGCTGGAACGAGCAGCCAGTTAGCTTAGCATAAAGACTGGAAGCAGGAAGTAACAGCTAGTCTGACTGTGTCTAAAGGTATAAAAATCTGTCTACCAAGCACCTCTAAAGCTAATTAACACATTCGTTTAAAATGTACAAAAAATTTGAAAATGTTACTTTGTGGTTTAACAGTGGGTTACATACTGGAATTATTTCTTGGTCTGTCACAGTGACTTCCTGGAGCCTTGCCAGGACTCTAGGAAGTCACTGAACAGTTCCAGGTTCCCCTGTTTCCAGTCTTTGTGCTATGCTAACAGGCTGCTGGCTCCATCTTCATATTTAGCGAACAGAAATGAGAGTGGTATCAATCTTCTCACCTAACTGTTAATGAGTATGCTTATTTACCTAAATGTTGAACTATTCCTTTAGTGTTGTTAACAATCTGCACTTTTCAGCACAAAAAAAAATTGCATGGCTAATTGTGCTGGTTGAAAGGAAAGTATCTAAATTAAGCTAACAGACAAGAATAACTCACAACACAGTACTATTTGTTGTGGAAACAGTCACCTGCCAGAGCAGCACAGAACTCGACAGGATGATTCACTCCATCTCATATTTCATGACTTATGAAACACCACAAAAAATAGCAGCAAGCTGTTGTAGTTATTGTAGTTGTAACAAATCAAATCGAAGTGACCAAAACCTTCTGCTGACTGTGTCCAGGAATACACAGTCTATAGTACCTGAAATCCACTAATACCATTCCCCCAGTTTGGACCACATAGACCTTTAACTGACAGCAGAGGGCAGTCTTTAGAGCAGGCCGTCACGGGTCTGTACCTGGGCTGTACCTACATCACTGCAACCAACAGGAAAAGACAAGGAAAGCAAAAATCTACCTTAAAAAATTACATTAATGTCAAGAATGCTGGTATGAATCGAATATATATAATATGTGTTATTTCAGAGATGCTAAGTGAGTTTCTCTTTGACGGCTCCATTCCCACATGGCAGCGCTGACAGGCCGGCCGCAAGAGCCCGAGCTGCCCCCCCCCCCCCTGCCCGCTCTTTCTAGCTAGGATTCCCTTTGCACTGCACACACACGTACACATTCACGTGTACACACACATACAAAATTGTGCAGCCATATTTGAAAAGAGAGAATGAATAATTTCAAGTCATACAGTATTTAAAATGAATTAAATGTTTCAGTTTCTTGTTGACATTACTTTGTTAGTTATTCCATGATTATTACACAATACAATCAAACATATTACACCAAAGGATTCTTGCAATGGAACCACTAATTACTTTCTAATTATGAAATCAATTAGACTAATAAGAAAAGCTTCTCTCACAGATTCTTTCATTTGTTTTCCAAAGGAGCTATTCTCCACTCTCACCTGCTACTCTGCACCAAATCGGGGAATTTGCAGACTCATTTAGTTTCCCACCCATCCTCCACTCAGGTGACAGCATGGCTAGAATACTGATGAGCACCTCACTGAGTATCCATTAAGCAGCTCTGGCTCTCTCAAACGTCCCCTTCTCTCTCTCCAGGACTGTGCTTGGGCCCCACAAGCAGCCGGAATCCAGAGAGGGAAGGTTGGGCAAAATATCAGGAGCCACGCTGCACTGAATTAGAAGCTAGACAAGGCGGATCACAGAAAACACTGATAGAAGCTTAGGATGGCAGAATAAAGTTTGAGCCACAGTCATAGTTTGTGGTTTAGGTCCTCTACTATGGGAGTGGCAATTTCAGCAACAAGTAAGTGCTCTAACTCTCTATTTTAACTTCCCGTCTACATATGGTGTATCTTGACATGTGTTGGTTGTGATCACCTTTACCTGCATTTTATAAAAAAAATATATGACCACTTTTCTAACGTACAGTGTGAGGGACTGACCGCACATAGAGGTGCTTATTAGATCAGCTCTCCTGCATAGCTCTGGGATCAGCTCGTCGTGGACCAGTCACAGAGTGTCTGGGTATTTGTGTTTTGTTATTTGTTTATAGAATATATCATAACAGAAGTTGTCTGAGTGTGGCCGTTCAAAATGTTTCTTCAACGTACATTCATTCAGTCATATACATAGTCACACTATTACACTACCACAGTCCAGTTTTCCATCACTTATTATTCATATTATTGTGTAACAAAATGGTGGATAGATTATTTCAATGGATTAAAGAATCACTTTCTGCCTCTCCAAGTAGTAGCTCGTTTCTTCAACCTAAATAATCTACAAATTCAAGCTTTTATATATTTAAGTGTTAAATGACATCTAATTTAAAATCACTTCTAATGAACACATCTGGAGCATGACGGGTGATGCTGATGACAAGGTACTTGACTTCCCATTCTTTTTGAAACCTTACAGAATCAGGAAATATATTGCTAATATGCTCCCTACTATGTTCCTACACAATGTTACACATGCATGAGAGTCCTTGATATTAAGTCACGCACACAAGCTTTATGGTTTGAGGAGAAGTCATAAACTGGACAACACAGTCTTCTGCACTAAAGTGTCCATTTAATACAGTCTAGTAAATGACAAGTTTATTGCAGTTCCCCTGTTCAACTGGCTGTACATAATTCCGACTTAGCACATGAATTTCAAAAACATAATACCATTAAGTGATTGACTGGAGGGAGGGGCTGTTAAGCATGAACGAATAATGTTAGATTAAAGTTTTTTATCCAATGTGAAGATTGAATTGCATGATTTCACTGTCATCTTTATATAATAAGCCTAAAAAAACACTGAAAAAGCTGCAATAAATGACTTAAATTACTTTTCTCTGCCAGTAAAGTGGGTCAGAAAGGTGAGGCCCCTCCTGACAATAACCTAATAGTTGACATCACATCTACTGTGTCAATTAGTGACCAATCAGAAGGACCCAAATTACCAAACAGCACATTGGGACAGAGCCAGCTGCCCTCAGTGGTCGATGGTCTAATATGGGTTATTGTATTATATGACACATTAATGTGCTTGTCATTTTGTTGTGAACAAACACTGTCCAAGTTACAACATTTCCTACAATTAAATTGCATAAAAACTAATAACTTTCAACATACATATGGGCACGTGAGTATTGACATACATTTGAAAAGACCGTCGGTCTCGACCAAAACAAGGTGGCACTGCAACTCTAAGCCACAGCTAAGTAGAAGAAAACATTCACAACACCCAGTGGACTGTCTCAAATTTGTGATGTTCTCCCTCTACCACAACTTGCACCCAAGTCTTCCTGATCCTCTTACTTTAACAAAGATAACCATCTGGGGTGTCCTGGAGGCCCCCTGGTCTGAGACATGTACAATATAACTGCAGAGGACAGGAACCAGGGACCTTTATTGCACATTATATTTCTTTCTTTTTCCCCATGTTCCCTGCCTGTATCTCTACTGTACAATTTAAAATAAATGCCAAATGCTGGAAAATAATAAAACATAAAGGACCACTTCTGCTCCTGTTTTTTGTGTGCAGGTATTTTGTGCAGCTTCTTCTCTGACAGTATTTTGGAGACTTGATCAGCATGCTGGATGTCTTTGCGTACATTTGTGTTCATTGAAGAGCTTTTGTGACCCATTAAAACTGAGAAAAGCTTTAAAAACCATTTCTAGTGGGCTCTTTTCACCTCTGAAGTATTTTGAAGTTCACAGTGAATGGTTGTCTTTCAACACTACCAAGACCCCAATTCTCTAAAGGCAATTACCTTGCCTTTAGAGAAACCTTGCACATTCCCATTTCTGTGGTGTTACAGTATATTTGAAAGAAACTGCTAATAATATATAATAGATTGTTGCACGCTTGCACACCTCGAAATAAATGTAATACAGACTGATGCGCGTAGTTTTATTGAGTACATAGAGTAGTGTTTTTTAAACTGGGGGGGCAGGGTGAACACTGTTTCTATTGTCAAGTTACATCCAACAGATGGCGCAAATTTTACTACCAACAACCTTAAAAACACAACAGAGGAGGGCCACAAAAAAATGTAAACAATGCGCAATGCAAGCTTGGGGGCAAGCTAGCAAAAAACGTTTGTGAACCACTGACATAGAATAAGCTTTACAAAATTGCCTTTGCTGAATAAGGGTCTTTGAGGCATCTTTCGGGCACTCATAACTTCATTAAATTAGTCTAATACATTTTAAAATGTTGTACTAAAATTGAAATCACATTTTTGTTTTTGGCATCACCATGGATTTGTGCCCCGACAAACTACGCGTAGACTAAGGTTGCATCATTCTGAGTGCAGGCAAATAACTAGACACTCTCTCACACACACTATGCAGAAGCTATAGTGTTTTTCTAATCTCTGCTAAAAACAGGCCAAAGATCATTCTGTTAATGTGCTATAGAAGTCAGCCAAAGATCAATTTCATTAACATTTTGGCATAGCTGAAGGAAAGATATGAGGCCATATTAAATCATGCAAGTGATATGAAGTCAGGGGTTCCTTCCCATCCAAAGGCTATTAGGAGATCAGTGACATGGAACTACAAAGAAAATTATCCATATTTTTAACCACTGCGTGGACTGGATATTTCACTTGCTGTAACATGTAGAGCTCTGTGATGCACCTTAGTGAATATCTGAATAGGGTTGAAATCTACACAAAATGCTGCTTTTCTCTCTTGAAGTCAGTTGCAGTTTTTTTGTGTCCCACACTAAAACTATTCTAAATAATCATGTGACTGCAAACACTTGTTTTTATAAAAGGACTGGCTGACTTCATGAGAGCAGCCCGCTGATGAGCAAATGGTAATCAGTGCTCTTTTGACTTGGTCTAATTTCCTCTTCTCCCTCCCACTCCAACTTTTTCTCTGCCTGTCACCAGCTTGAAGTCATAGCTGCCATGGGGGGGGGCACAGGTAGTGACACCTTTTGTTGGCTGCCTAGTAACCTCTTATTGCAGTCAGGAGGCAAAGCACGACACACAACTGCACGTGCGACACCAGATACAATGTAAACATTAAGCATATTTTCTGCAATCTATAATGTGAAGAAGGAAAATTACCTCCCACGCATCCTGCCTGCTGTCTTCTTTCACAACCGTTTGTTCCTTGTTCAGTTGCAAGGTCACCTCGTAACACTCTTGAATATCTGTGAGAAAATAAACAATTATGAGTTTACTTTTTCCTTTACTTGGACAATTACCAACATTAGATGTGAGTGCCTTTTCTTTTTTTCTTCTTTTCTTATTTCTCATAAGTTCTCATCCTTCTAAAGTACAATGCTTTGGTTGTCTAAAAGAATCCACCGATCAATCATGGCCACATTGGGAGATGGGAGATGCACTGGGCGTGGGCGGGAGAGTTGTCTGTTTACATGGAAGTTATCTCGACATTTGCAAGTGCTCTTCTTATCATGTTGCTGAACTATATGACTCAGGTACTGACTGAGCAAATCATCCAGTCAGTGTTTAAGAGGCCCACAATATAATATTACATAATATCTGAACAACATGCATCACAAACAAGAACCTCATCATCATAGCTCAATTACACTGTAGGTCATTTCCAGTCTCATTGCTTTGAAACTCCGTTTTAGGGTGAGGGTACATGAGCTCCTACATGTTAGATAGGCAATAGATGTCGACACTGCCCCCTAGCTGAATGGTGGGCAATCCATTCCCTGTTACATGCTTTGATTTGAGTGCTGTTGAAATGGAAGTTGGTTTTATAAAAAAAAAAACAATTTCCGGAACTTTCAGAATAAAGGATGTAAGGATTAATGTGATTGTACAAGCAGTAGAAAGGAATGTGACTTCCATATGCATATTGGATAACATGCCACTTGGTGAACAATAACCTAAGGGTGTAAAAACATGAATAATAGCAACAAGAAAACAAGTCCACAGCCATGCTAGCAGGTCTGTGAGGCCGTCCTTAGCCACAGCTGTGTTTTGAGCTAAATGCTAACGTCAGCATGTTGACATCCTTCCAAAGACAAAGCTAACGTGCTGATGTTTATTTAGACTGTATCATGTTTACCATGGTCTTAGTTTAGCATGTTAAAATTTGCTAATAAGCACTAAACACAAAGTACAGCTAAGCCTGATGGGAATTGTATTAGTTTCACAGGTATTTAGTCATAAACCAAAGTATTCAACTAATGATAGGGCAAGACAGTTACAGGAGTTAAGGGATCACCAAAGTTTTAACAATTTATCCTGAATGAAACATCAATAAATGTACAAAATGTCATGGCTATCCATCCAAAAGTTTCACTCAAAACCGCAAAGTGGCACTAGAGGATCACCAAAGTCAGTAGGATTCACACTCTGGAGAGCATGAATGACAATGCCATCCTTAGAGCCTCACAGCTGTCCCGGCAAATAACCTAATAAACAATATGTCATTTTGAAAACTCATAGGTAACCAGGTTCTTTAAAGATGGCAGAGAAAAGTATTATGTCCTTACATTTTCTACATGTGGTAAAGTACAGTAAGTGTAGGGGTATTCAAACATACGTCACTCTTTCTCAAGTGCCACAAAATACGATGAGAGTAACATTATTAGCAGTGACATCTCAGGTTGTTCCTTAACTCCTTCTTTTAAAGTTTTCCTTTTCTTTTCAGACTGAGCTCCTCTGCTCTCCTCCCTTCTCCCCTCGTCTCCACTCATCACCTCTTGGCTCATTACACGCCCATGTCCTGTGGTCACCTATTGAGTGGCAGCCATTTGATGAGAATGCACTGGGACAATTTTGCTGATGTCACACGCAGGCCTGGTTACTGCATTGTTGACATAAAGAGGTCGCCAGAGAATTCATCAACTTCCCAAAGTTTGATGTCAGGACAAGGTGGGCTACAAAGACACATTTGAGTAGGCCATCTAGGGAAACTTAATATATCTAAAACAAGTCTTTTTCTATAAATAATGTGGAACGTTCTTTTGTTGAAACAGAGACTCAAAAGTTCTGCACTCTGTGTGTATGTGCGTGAGACAGAGAGATACGAGTCAGTATGTCCCACCTAGACACTGTGAGAACACAAGTGTAAGAATGGAGCATGTGACTCATCACCGTGTCTGAATATGGAGGAGTGAAGCCGTGTGTGGGCAGAGGAGTTTGTTGCCCGGCTGACTAAAGAGCAACTTCACTTACACAAACTCTTATATACATGGTGCAGACACACACATACGGTAGGCCTACCTGCGTATACACACTTGAAAACAGAGATACACACAGCATTAACATTTCACCTTATAAAGCTGATATGGCAAACTGAGCTGAGCAGGTAGTGTGTGGTGGGTTTATCGGAGCTAGCCAGCTGCTAGCTGCAAACATGTATCTAGCGCTGAGGAGGACTGTTCAGCAAGGTGACAACCCTTTGTTCATATAAAAATACAGTTTAGTTCAGCTTTACAGACGTCCTCGAGGACACCTGTCTTGCTTTCACACAACTAAGACTTCTAATTACATCGTTCATGCAGAGGTAACAAAACAGAGGAAAGTGCTCAGTGGGGTTTTGAAGTGTTCTGAGATCAGGATTCACAGTCGCACAAAGTACAGAGAGCTTTCTTTTTTACATCTGTGACTTTCCCCCCAAAAATTCAGAACTGTTCCAACCCTCACAGACCACGTAAATTCCTTGCCATGGCACAAAATACACAATCCAAGCCAGAAGTCTCTTTCATAGGACTTATTCCCAGATCTCTTTTTGATGTTGGGACTATTTTGGGATGGCCTGGTCGGAGCTCTGAGCCTTTTCGTCACAGTCACAGGGGGTTTCCTGCACCTTCTCCCTGTCCTATAAAGACTGCGTGCAGGATCAGCGTGTTTGTGTGTGTTGCAGGTCTCTTATTTGTCATCTCTGTATTGCCGGCCTGGGTGAATCATACAGAAAAAAGAACGTGCCCCTGGTTCTTTACACGATGATGAGCAACCCACAGCTCACTAGAATAACACATTGACAGAAAACTAGGTCATAATTTCAAGGCAGGGCAAACAATTCGCCCCCTTGTCGCTGCCTCAATAAAATATTCTCCCGGCCATGTAGGGTCCTCTGTAATTTAACGTGTGTCTGTCTATGTGTGTGCCCCAACCCCCTGCAAACAGCCCCACACCATGCCTCCCACTGCATGTTTGTATGTTGGAACAAAAGGATGGGTGCACAGTTAAGGCAACCTTTGTTCGTGACTGTGCAACCATGCAGACATCCAATCAAGTGGCCAGCACTGAACCTTCCCACACTGCATGAAACACCTCTTTACTTTCCACTGTGAATCAAAGTTAGAAAGATTTCTTAAGACAAATATTGCACTGTAACATTGGCAGATCACTGACTTCAGATTGTGAAAACAGACGATTTAAAATCACAAAACGTTCTAAATTTGAACAAAATATTGTCAGCTCTGCTCAGGAAGCTCTCCACTTTTCAGCCCCACCACCACAAGGAGAAAAGAAATGGCAAAATGGTCCAAACAGAACCGGTTCACATGGCCCTGAGCATGTGAGGGCAATCACAACAGGAGAGGATAAGAAGATGAGTAATGTTTACACTGCACTGTATTCCTATTAGTGCTGGCGACTGGCTGCTCCTCCTTTCTGCCTTTCCTGATGAAAACCACATGTTGAATAAATAGCGAAGCCTCATCAGGCCTGCACCTGAGATACACCAACCACAGGCCTATTCTTCTTCTACCCTCACACAGATGATCCTGAGAGCCAGGAGACTTGCAGAGGAGGCTTGGCATGGCAGCCAAGAGCAGTTTATTTTCCCGTCTGCCTCAGGCTCAGCTCCAATTGAACATTCTTTGTGAGGAATGTTTGGAATCCTGATTTGGAAAACTAATCCTCTCTTGAGTGTCCCTCTCTTAAATATATAACATATTACATCGAATAGTGTCAAGCTATTGTATAGATACATTCTTTAAACCTCTTCCATGTATTCTGCAGAGGTACATGAGTATTACCAAATACAAATGTGTAATAACTGAAAAGACATGAGTGTGTTTTGTATAGCTTTTCCCTTTAAGAGACAGAAACGTTAAGATCCCCCCCCCAGAGCTTGAAGGTAACCAGTTCCTTGCTCAACGGCACATATATATTCTATATTGCTATACAGGAGTTTAATGACTTGTATTGTTTCTATTGTTGTGCTTTATGTGTAATTTATTCTGTCTGTCTTAACTTTTTCTGTACTTAAACTGCTATGAAACATTATAACAAATATGTAACAAAATATAGAAAGCATACAAGGCTAGCTTATAATAAAAACCTTACCTTTATTATTTACAATTTATCATAATGCTATGGATATTTGTTTCCTTAACATAAGATAAAAAAGAAGAACATACAACGGCATTCTAAGTAACTGGAAACAAAACCATTTTTTCCTACTCTGCGTATATCATAAACCCTTAAATACTAAAATGAGTCATTGGTTGAGACTTTGTAGTGCTTTTTATCCAGAAAAAATGCAGCTCCCCTGTCTACTGATTTGTGTACAGGCCAGTCTTGCCCTTTGCAATATGGCGGACACGTTGACTTATTGCAGCAACATTCCGAAGCAGTCAGTGCTGCTACGTATATATGTTTATGCTCGAATGACGATGCTAACATGCTAATGTTTAGCAGGTCCATGTATAATGTTTATCATGCTCACCATCTGAGCTTATCATATTAGCATGCTAACATCCGCTAATTAGCGCGAAACACAAAGTAAAACCAAGGTTTAAGCCAATGTTAAAATGTTGTTAGTTTTGCCTGTGTTTGGCTGCGTATTTCATACACTATTTCTTTAACTGCTGCCTGAGCAGCCCCTCCCCCTATGCTCCCCAGCAGTAACGCAGCAGTGGGTCAGCAGTAGCAACAGCAGACCCAGGGGCAAGCATCATTATAACATGGCTGTGGTAATTAGAAGGACCACTCAACCATCGGTTAAACTGAAGTAATGTGCTTTATCAACTTTAAAAGGAAAAGAGGTTTAAGATTCACAATGGCTTCCCAGAGCTCTTTTCCAGAAACACACTTGTCATGAAGGTGGTCGCATATAATAATAGTGACTCTTCAGATGAGTTGCAGTGGAAACTATGCCCACTTCAGGATTAGTAATATCACATTAGTCATCAGCAGCTTCAGTAGATTGCTAAAGCTATAGCTCTGGTAATGGTGAATCAAATGTTTTAGTTTTTTTGAGCAATGATCTACATCAAGTTGACACAAGTTTATGAAGTATAGGATACAAAAGACGGCTTTTTGTCAAAGTCAAGGGAATAATTGTGCTTATACAGTTTGACAAGTCTGAGCTTATAACGACTCGGGCTATAGATAGGTCGTGTTGTGTGTCACTTTATTAGGATTTCATTACAATGTGAGTATGTTACAGAGGGGGGGTATACAGCAAACCTTTGTGAGGCCTACTGAAAGGCCTCTTTCATAAAGCTTAATTGGGAAACATATAGACTCAGTTAACTTCCCATACAAATTAATACAACCTGACCCTGTCTACATCCTGTGTCTGCCTGCAGCCAATCACATGACAACACAAATCAGGGTATATGAACTAAACTAAATAAAAGAGAAAGATATGACAACTGAGTGTAGCAAACAAAATCAAGCTGTAAAACATCTTCCTCACTCATAAATAAGGGCTGTAAACAGAAAAGGCTATCAAGAAAGTCCACCCTGAGAAAAGTCTGATGTAATTTAAGACCAAGACCATTTTTCTTACCAAGAAGCGCTTGGAACAGCTGGCTGCCCAAGATGGCAGACACTTTGCCCACGCTGGTGTTCAGGGCCTGCTCTTCTGGACTGGTCAGGTTGGCCTGGTACTGTCTGAGCAGCCCTACTGCTCGTTCTGTGTCTGCCTCACAAAATAAATAAATAATAAACATGTATCAGGACAACAGCAGCAGAGAACCTACACATGTTGGCCGATTCAAATTAATATTTTTCGGATTGCTCTTAAACATCGGTTCATCCAGGGACAGAATACAAAGACGTGACAAAATACCAACATCATATCTGTTAGGGCTGCAACTTACAATTATTTTCATTCTCAGTTACAGTAATGATTATTTTCTTGACACACAGATTTGTTGTAGACATATAGTAAAAAACGACAATTACAACTTCCCAGAGCTATTGGTGACATCTTTACATATCGTGTTTTGTTCAGCCAACAGTCCAAAACCAAAAGATATTCAGTTTACTATAATACAAGACTTAGAAACAAAAGAAAAATAGAACCACATCTACAGAGCTAAAACCAGTGAATGTGTCCCATTAAAAAATCTGAGTTTATCTATTCACCTAATTGTTGATAAAAAACCTATAGAGAATAGCTGATTTTAAACAATAATCCAACGCAGCACACTATTTATAAATAGGCTTACAATATCATATAATAAAGATGTTAAATATTTGACTTCCTACAGAGCACATTAAAGGTATTTTTCTCTTGCAACACGACTGTACAGCTGGTTGTTGAACCCGGTGGGTGGTGAGGAGCCAGCAGAGAAATGATGCACATCACGGAGGTAAATCTATAACTTCCCAGTTTCCGACTTGATCCTGATTATTTTGATCGAGAAAAACCACAGAAGAGAAAACTGCAGCCCGGAAGTTGCACGACTTCCATTTACAGCACTTTACCTTTTTCATTCTCTAAGGACAAAAAAAAAATCTTCGTGTTTCTCAAGGGATTATAACTAAGGTTAGCGGGCCAGTGAAAAGCCCTGCAAATACTTTCATGAAGTAATGAGCTGGTATTAACCTAATAACTTAAACTTTAACCGAGATTGACTACAAAACTTTGGCATGTGAGGGAGATGAAGACGTTACGTTACGCTAACGGTACTTACCATATTTATGCACCATGGTGTGGCCAACTCGAAAAGTCATGTAGATTACAGTTTAGATTTTTTTTTTGTTAAAAGAAAATAATTACAACTATTGTCCCGGATAATTATATTATCGGAGCTGTCGCTCCTTCTTCCCAAACAAGTGAGAGATTGAGATTTAAATCCAGTCGCTGGACACTCCCCGTGTGTTACTGCAGCGGTCAGCGGTGGTCCACACCCACACACAGAAGTAAACATGTGACAAGAAGAGATTGTTAACTTCATGTCAACATTTCAAGTTTTGGGCAAAACGGCCCCAGAGCGTGACATGTTCCTCCTCCCCTCACCCACATGCCTCGCCTCCATGGAAAAACAGCCTCATTGGGACACTGTAATACCAATATTGATATATTTAAACTAGGCCACCTGCAGCTAGCTTGAATTATCTGCTGCAAGGCATCATCGTGGGTGATCAATCAGTTAGTGTAGCATCTTGTCAGTGGTTGTTCTTTTCTCTGATCAGACTGAAGTCGAATATTTTCCATTTTTTGCAGCGTGTGCCATCTAGTGGTGTTGCTGGGAAACCACGTGTTTACAGGTCTTGGGGAGTAGTATGGAGTGAGTATAGTCTCAATATTATTTGTAAACGTGTATTACGTGATTTGTAAGTGAAAAACCAGTTTTGTAACTGATACAAATGATTTGTAGCAGGGGGAAAAAAAAGAAAAACAAGATTTGTAAATACTAAACAAGATTTGAAAACATTCGACTTTTAGATTTTTTTTCAACCATGTTCAACTTCTCAGATCTGATTCTTTTTCACTTTCACTTCTTATGCTTACAAATGATTCATATATGCTGGTACCACGCTACCCAGTGACCCAGAGATGTATCCACAATACATTTTAAGTGTTTCAGACTTTGCAAACAATAGAGGGGGTGGGTGTTTATTTTCGACAGCATTAATGTGCCTTGTGTCTGGACTGGCTGTTTTCCCAGCAGAATAACAAATCTACCACCTAGCGGTAGCTTTTTAAAACCAAGTATTTACATAAATAGGTATAGAGTCAGTGGTTGGTATATGTATGTGCTCCAATCAAGGGGCGACAAGCTATTCTAGTCTATTTAAAATAATGTCTTTCCCACTTTAAAATTAACACAAATATACCGAAAGCCCAGATGTCCCAGCACTTAAACTCAGCATGCATTTACAAATCTGTGGAGCTGTGTAAATCCCGAAAGTAACCTGATCTGTGAGTTACACAAGACATGTGTAAGTGCAGGAAGCTTTTTGAAAGTGAAAAGGATCAGATCTGAGAAGTTGAGTAAGTAAAATATTTTCAAATCTTGTTTTTCCGTTACAATTTTTTTTTCAGTAGCAAATAATGCTTTTCAGTTACAAATCATGTAATACACATTTACAAATAATATTGAGACTATGTTCACTCCATAGAGTAGCTACTGCTGAATTTGAAGGAAAAAGTTGTATAAAGCCGTTTGTGGCTCCACAGGGAGGTGGGCGAAGTCTGACAAATTGCCTCAAATAAGTCGTTTGGGGCTGAAGACTAGAGGTCTGAAAACGAAAAATATCTCCGAGTGTGGAGTTAGAAATAAACGAGCTTACCAGACCTCTGTAGCCTACTCCTCATCTCTCCTTGATGCTAGCGGCTCGAGGCTACATTAGCTTCTACTAGCATAACCGAACCGAATCTGCGACCGAACTGCCGGCGGTCATGTTGCATTGTGGGAAACGCAGGCGCCAGGTTTTGACAAGGAAGAACAGCGTGTTGAATCAAAAAGACGATGTCTCTGGTCCTGTATCGATTTTGATCATTTTTATAAAATTGTCCATTGGAAGTATGACAATATTATAGGAGTGCAATGTAAAACAGTTAACCCAATCTTGCATATATATATATATATATATAGGCAACAGAAATTCGTTTTGACCCTCACACCCCATCCTATTTATAATCTTTTTATTTTTACACTGTAATGTCTGATAAGATGTTTTAGATGGATCAGATGAGAAGCTGAAGTAAGTATATTGTTGCATTTTACACTTTAAGATCATATTGGTTTTATGATAGTAAGTATAAGTATTATTTATTTATCTCAATTAAATTTTACAATGTAAAATTACTCCATTACAAGTAAAAGGCCTGCATTCAAAATTTACTCAAGTAAAAGAGTATTATCAGCGAAATCAGTAATAGTACCTATTACTCCTAATATTAAAAAGACTATGGTCTACAGACCTGCTCTCTGTGAAAAGTGCCCTGAGATAAATTCTGTTATAATCTGGCACTATATAAATAAAATTGAATTGAAATTATGTAGGACAAGACAGGCTCTGACAGTGTAACTGCATTAACATATAAGCACATATTACAATACATATGAGCATTTCAATGGTGTAGCTGACTGATGTAGAACTAATTGTACCCATTTAATATACTGTTGGGTGGTTTAATTTATCATATAATAATGCATTCTATTATATATGCTCATTATAGGCTTTAAAAGTCTTCCTCTGCAAAGTAACTTGTAGCTGCCAAATAAATGTAGTGGAGTAAAATTATTAAGTAGTATAGAATTTTATTAATCAAGTAAAGTACAAGAATTGTACTTAAGCACAATACTTAGTAGAAATAGTCAATGTGCTTAGTCATTCCACCACATCCAACACTTAAAAATCAAAAGAACTTGCTGAAAATATACAAGCATGTGCATGAATCTCTAAATAAGCATAACTGACTGTTTAAAAACATACGACAAGTGTGTTTTCCATTTGTTGTCTCAAGTAAATACAAATGTCATTTGTATTTCATATGTAAAGGCAGAGTGCAGAAAATGTTTCTGCCTTTGTTTAACAAAGTAATTCTAATGTGAATGTTGGTTGGTTTCACTTAATCAGATTTTTCTTAACATAATTCATGCAGAAGATTCAATACACAGAAACAGGACAGTGTATAAAAATGGTTGTAGTGCTTTTGGCTCAGTTTACAGTACTTACACATCTTTCCTGCAGTGGTGACACAATGAACAAAAGTTTAGTAACGTACCAAGTGCTGATCACAGTACACGTTTCAGTGATACATCCAAATATATGCTTCATGTTTTCAGTAGCAATAGAATTTATTTTTATTTTTATAAAAAAAAAAGATGAAAGATAAACCCAGTTAGCCCGCTAGACTTATACAAAAACAAAAACCGCCATCCAGTGGCATAGTGCCGATATTTGATTCACATCTTATAAAAAACATTCTTATTTTCATGGCTTCGGAATACAGTGTTTTGTTATTCTTCCGTATACAGGTCCAAACCATTCTGGCAGCGCAGACAACGATGTACAGTAGGTCAGTTTCAGGGCCGAAAAATCTTCTGCTGCAAACTACACAGTGCGTAAGAAGGGAGACAGCTCTTTCTCGTCTGAAGTACTGTCCTCTGTCCCTGTGTAGAGTCAAAAAAAAGTTACAAATAAAAAACATTTACATTTGTAAATGCTAAAACATTAATTTCAGTCAAATAAAGTTGTCACCACTTTCTGATAAGGCACCATTTATAGGTTTATTTATCTATAACTAACAGTTTTGTTTATTGTTATTGAAGCTTTATTTAATAGTTTAACTGTTAATTGAGCCATTAGTTACAACTTATAAACCCCTTGTAATGGGTGACTAATTAAAAAAGTTACTTGATGTCCCCTTGCTCTCATTAAAACATTCCTTAAAATGTTAGTTTGTAAATAAAGGGTACAGGCTCATATTTTTATTGCCAGAAAATAATTTTTTCATTGTAATTACATTATATAGTATATTAAGTTAACCCAAAGGATAGCTTGGATAAACACCACCACTTGTATTAGCAATGGTAAATGAAGATAGGTGAACGCACTTTAATCAAGATATGAGCTGGAACACTCTGTGCAACACCCAAATATTAATATTGTAAATACCACTTTTTTAGTATTATTATTTTCAATATATTAACTGAAACAGTTAGTCAGGTAAAAGGTTAGTCCATCAACAGAAAATGTAATTTAATTATTTTCATAATCAATTAATCACTTAAGTCATTTGTCTAGCAAAAGGGCCAAAATTTGTTCCAAATTTGTTGTTTTGTATTTAATGTTATTTTACTTAATAGTGAACTCGGAACATTTGGATTTTGGACTGCAAATTTGAAGATGTCACCTGGGGCTTACAGAAATACTGATGCACATTTTATAGACTTAATGATTAATAGATGAATTGTGGAAAAGAAAGGAATAAGAAAAGAAAGGAAAATGAAGCAATCATTAGTTGTAGCCCTTATGTTAAACACAATCTGAACGTACAGTACCTTTTCTGTGAGAGAAACAGTGTGTTTTCCTGGCAGAAACAGTGAGGTGGATGAGTCATTTTCATAGATGTTTCCATACAACAAACACAAATGCAAACATCTGCTCATCTTACCGCTGAAAGATGTAGAGTACAGTCATTATCACAATAGATGCAATGTCCACTGCAATCCATATTATTCTGTATCTGTGAGGCGTCTGAAACACACACAAGCCCACAGGGTCAAGGCGTTTCACATATTTTGTAAAAAGACCTGCATACACTTGTTCAACTCCAAAACAAATGCTTCAACTGATGGTTTTTAATGCTGGGCAGTAAAATGAACAGCACCAGAGCACCAGCTACTGTATATGCAGCTGTATGTATGTACCATGACCCAGTCAGGCTGCTCCATGTCTTTCAGGAGGTGGCAGGAGTTGGTGGTGACAGAGCTGGCCCCTGCACACCACAGCAGAGAGAACAGCCAACGCTCATTAACCACCCACAGGTTCACTGTAACATTCTTGCTCTGAAGTCTCCTGCCAGATACAAACAGTGGAACAAAGGACAAGTAGAACATTGTATAGATTATAATTTAGGTAAATGAAGTAAGAGGTACTGGAAGACAGGAATCAATGGAATGCAAAAGAGTAAATTTTGTTTATCGCAGGTATGAATCTGCACGTGTATGTACATGTATGTTTGTATCGACATGTACGTACGCATATGTGCATGCAAATATATATATATATTTCCCTCCTGGGGGTTATATTTTGTCTAACTGTTTTGCCTACATATTGAGAACTATGATTTGCTTATGAGATAATTTTTGCATTTTTTAACTACCAAATTCAATAAATTATATAAATCACATTAAAAACATACATACAGCGAATCATTCTGCATGCATACATGGATAGACAGGGATAAAAACATACATACACACATGCATACACCCACCTTGCCATCACAAGCATCATGGTGCCTGACCAGACATACATTTATACCATACACCATTTTACTGTGCACAACTGAGTGTGATCAGAGGTGAAAGATTGCATATGTGTTAACTTGTGATGCCCAGTGAATAATTTTATGCAGAAAGCCTGTTTCATAAAGCTAGGACAACAGTCCATTTACAGTGAGCTCAATAAGCACTTCAACATTTTCTCAAAACATGTTATTCGTTAGTTTAAAAAAAAAACAACACTGGTGGAACATTATTTGAAACGTATTCCCTTGGGGACATTCCTGCACCTTTGTATCCCTGTTAGTACTGTGTCTAAGCATGCTACATGCACACTTTTACCACATTACCGTGCATGTATGCAGTGTGGCACAAGCACATAGATAACAGTGTATTTTGTTTCACACACACACACATAT
>JAVQJL010040796.1:0-52114 GCA_036024295.1 Nannoperca obscura
GTCATGTGCAGACTTGTGATGCTACACTGATTTCCTGTTTGCATTGTTGATTGCTTTTGATTGGATAGCACTACAGATGTTTCCTAGCAACTGCTTTGCCATCACTAAACTTTTTACTAGACAAGACATTCCTTAAGTTTGAATGGGTTTGTTAAACAGTAGTTTGAAACTAGCCAGTACTAAGAGCTTATGGACTACTTCAACTAAATAGCTGGTCCAACCCAAGGTCCAGGTTAGCAGGGACATCTGATGTTGATCCACCAGTCAACTTCAATATGTAAATATCTGAAAGAAGGAATTCATTTATTCATATAAAATGTTAACTTGGCAGTGCTTGGACTTCTTTAATTAAATGTACTGCATTTCATGTCGGAAATGTTATGAAAACTATTTTATTAGATGAGACCAGCATGGGGAAAGGTGTTTTTTAACAATCCGAGATGGTTTTATTGACTGAGATTGTGATTCACTTGTACTGGTACAGCCTGAAGTAACCAATAAAACAATACATTTTCCAGGTAGATTTACAATTGAAAGTTGGAGAACGAGGCAAAGGTAATTTTTAGGCATTTTATTTTGAAATCATCAAACACAGGTTTTTAATAATCATTGCCCCCATAGTAGAAACTAATCCCAGACTGGTTGTTCCAGTTTCACCCTGGTACTGTACGTGTACCCCATGGACACATTTGACAGATTTAATTGTGCATGAACATCCAGCAGTCTATTATTAGTACATTCATGTGATGAGAAACAATTAGTTAATATGTAACAATAAATATACTTTTGTTATCAATGGTTGTAGCAGCTTATGCACTAGCAGAACGATTATTGCACACACAACAAAATATACAACCAGTGATGTAATGATGATAGATAGATAGATAGATAGATAGATAGATAGATAGATAGATAGATAGATAGATAGATAGATAGATAGATAGATAGATAGATAGATAGACAGACAGATAGACTTACAGTGGCCAAGAGGAGCAGACTGAGTGAAAAGACAGATGGAGGAAAAGATTGAGGGAAAGATAGTGAGGAGGAACACAGCCACAGTGACACAAAGGTAGCTCTGGATGACTCACTCTCTCTCTCTCTCTTCATCTCTCTCTAGTCTGGATTAAAATAAAAGAGGCCCAGCAGCCCCAGCCTGCAGAGAGGGAGTTACGCGCTCCATCTCAGAGATATGGTGATGCGCTAAAAATACCACTCCTTGTGTGGGCTTGTTTTGGAGGGAATGGGGGGGGGCACACCATTGGGGAGGAAGGTGTATGGATTTGGTGGTATAGTAGAGACACCAGTGCTATCACTACTTTCAACAGTCCAGTTTGATCACATTTCCAGCTTCTCTCTGCCTGTTTCTTTTCTAAGCATCTCTTGTGCTCTAATTGGGTTTATAAAAGCACTCTTCCACTTTCTAGGAAAGCCGGTCAGTACAATTAAAATCTAGTTCATTGAGAAGAATTCAACTGGATTGTGCTTTTATCTTGTTGACCCCCATTTCTTCCTTCCATCACACCCCTCTCTGCTAGCGTCTCCTCTCTGAGAAACTCCACTAAACATCAAAAGCAAATCAATATCATTCTATTGCTCTCGCTACTGCAGAGCAGTTACTCTTCGTGCCGAGGAGTTCGTCTCTCAACTTCTAATTTATCTGGATGCGAGTGGCAGGAAACTAAACAGCGCACCAATTGAACATGTCTCTCCATCTGTCATCTCTCAGGATGGTTCCCTGTGTCAGCTGATCCATCTGTTTAGCTCAGCCCCGTCTCCATAACAGCAGAGAGGCGGAGAAATACAGCGGAGCTCCCGTAACGCAAACCTACAAGGTGATTTTTGAGAGGAACAATGCTCATTAAACAAACAGCTTCTCTGGATCCCCCCCCCTGACGTTGGGAATCGGAAGGTTGGCTATAAAAAGAGCTGGGTGTTGGGAGTCACGATTCTTAAATACTTACCTTTCACACTAAACAGCCTCTGGGGTCGCTGGAGGGATTGCTTACATATAAAAGGGGAAGGTGCTCTGTGGAGCAAGAAGGATGAGGAGTGAAGAGAGGAAGAAGTGCTAGGCGTGTCCAATCGTAGTTATAATTAATAGTTTTGCATGTGGCCAAAGGTAGACAGGCGGAGACAGAGTGAGAAAGACACTCTGATAGGCAGAGGGACTGACGGATAAATAACTCAAAGAGAACGAAACAGAAAGTAATACAAGCTGTGCTGACCTTGTTGCCCCCTGTGTCTGCCAGACAACAACAAAAGATTGTGCAGAGATACAGGGCAGTTAGAAAGAGGGTTTTCACTCCTTTGGCGTTACTCCAAGACAGTAACTGTGAGGTTAAAGTGGTGGCTTTCAGTTTTAAGGATCTTTGGGGGGGTGTTGGATAAAGATTTGTAGCTCTTCTCATATAAAGTCCCCCAATTTTAGGAGCCTGAACACAAGGATGGACAAGGCAACACGTTTTTATGTACAAATAGTGAAATAATCTTCTGGCCAGGTTAGTCATCTGACCTGAGTCCCACGGAACATGTGTTTGACTTCCTGAAGACCATATTGAAGGCAAAAAGGCAACATAACAAGCAAGGAGTGAAGATGGCTGCAGTACAGGCCTGGCAGAGCATTACCACGAAGACTGCAAGAGTTTTGCATCCAAATGTTAATGATGATGGTTTATTTTGACTTTCTGCTTTCTAAAATGTGGGGACTCAAAATGGCCAAATTTTCTACACTGTTCATCAGATGTCAATGTAAACACTGAGATATTAAAACTGGGAGTTGGGATATTAATTGCATAGTAACTGTTTCAAATCAAATGTTATAATACTTTCTCACTCCACTGCATTGTTGCATTTAAACTGTAACATACATCAGCTGCCTGTTGTGCAGTGGGCCAAAGTTGCATCTGAACAGAATAGAAAGACAAGCAACCCTTGAAGCAGTCGCAGCGGTGACAGAATGAGTTGCTCTCCACCTGAGGAGAGACTCCTGTGAGTTTTCGAGAGTTCAGAGATCTGCTGATGGTTATGTGAAGCGACCAACGAAGGATACAGAGTGTAAAACAATCCACAGATCAGCAGAGCCCAAATTCCACAGGTGAAGAAAAACACAAGAGCTTTGTCTTAGACTAATGTGAACCACTCAATCCGGGTGGAATTTATTTTGTACAGTGCATTAATAGATTAAGAGGGCTGGCGATAGTTGTCCTTTCACAATGTGCAGGGCCTGTTGCTGTGCGGAATAAAGGCTGATTATCCTGTCTGGTGTAGCCCATAAAATAAATCCCTTTCGTGTGGCATTTGCCAGGTGTGTGACTGCTGCCAATCCCTCCGGGTTCTTCCTGAAAGGCATGTGTTCTGCACTTTCAGAGACTGAGGCTCTCTTGTGTTCAGCCGCCCTGAGTTGGGTTGGTGATCCTGTGGGCAGGATAATCTGCTGTAATCCCCGGCTCTGTGATCGGACCACAGCGCAGCAGAGAGATGGATGTGTGGGAGAGGCTACGCATGGAGCAGACAGTTGGGGTCGGAGAGGGTAGGGGTGGGGTGGCGGCTGATGGGGCAGGGGTGAGGGAGGTCAGGGCCACTGTACTGTAGAAAACACAAACTCATTTCTACTCTAAAAATATAAATTACCAGACATTTATATGCTGTGGTAAATAAATAACTACAGACATGTTTGTTCTGTTTGATGATTAGTTGTTTTAATGTAATGAACTGTATAAACTGTATAAATGTAAGCTAACAAAGGCAGCAAACAACTGTTCAGTCATTTCGACACAAACTTTGAGTCTGATTTGATTTCTAGTTGCATCAGTCCTTTCAGAATGAATGGACTTAAGGTTGTAATACTCCATGCACAGTAATGAGTAGTTTTTTTTCTTTTATTGTGCACGGCCACATTCAGTCCAGTATTAGTAATGAAATGTGTATCTCGCTGCAGCTCTGGTGACTTATAAACTGAGAGTGTGGGGGTAGGGGCTGAAGTGGATTTGAATTTTCATCGGGGTTAGCATTGTTTTCATTTTTATCTGAGAAAATATCTGTGACTCATCTGAGATGCATGCATGAAAAGACTCATAACAAGCCTCCATCATGCTGCGACTGTATTCAAACAGGATAAAGCAAGGCCTGAACTCAAATACAATGTATGCTGGGAAGTATGTTGATAGGATAATGATTAGTTTAATGAGCAGCAGCCAGGTTGCAAGAAGTCATAAAGCCTGAAGTTCTGAAATGGCTCTGATTGGGAAAAGAACACATTTGATCTAATTACATTAAATTAGTGATAATGAAATATTAGTTGATTTCACTAAAGATCAGACTGTACAGTGTGACTGTGTGCGACCAACCTGTCACTGTCACAGCCTTTTCCAACTGTTTATTCCTGCCCCAGCATCCTGCCTTGTATTTTCTCCTCCTCCACGCATGCCATTGCATTATTCTCATCCAGGCTCTGTGAAGCTCCGGTGGCCAGACGCTCTCTCTTTCCCCGTGTGTTGTGGCACCAGCTCTTTCCCTTCAGAGCTTCAGCTTCTTGTGCATCCTACTGTAAGTGTTGACATTAAAATGGAAGCAGGCTAGAGCTTGTCGTCTCTCTTGTGATTGTCTGAGAAGCACAAAGGGCAAGCGGAGATGGCAAGCTCGCTTTGGACATGTCATTCGAGATGTGTCAGTTACAGGCATGTTGCCCTAATGCATGCCCCAGCCTGAGAGTGCTTCATAATAAACCCCCCTAATGTGCTCAATAGATCCGCGGATGATTCAACCGCAGCAATAGAGTACAGCTGTGATTACATGGTCAGCCTATAAAAGTAGCACCCTTTCCCAATTTGCAAGTCCCCGCTTCTCTTCGCTTCAACTCCCCTCACTGCCACCCCCACACTGGTAGCAATCAGCCAGGTGCTAAATGCCTGGGTGAGGCAGAACTCATGGGTGGGTGGGGGGTGTAGTGGGGGGGATTGCACGTGGAAATAAGCATCTGTGCTTGCTTGGCAGAGGAGGAAGCGGGGGCAGGAAATAACTGTCATTCTCTGAGGCTGAGAGTACGGACTGTGTGTGTATGTGTGTGTGCATGTGTGTGTGTGTGTGTCGTGGGGAGAGTGAGGTTGATGGACTCAGGCAGGTTAATAATTAACTTAGTGAACTGAAGAGAATGAAAAAAAGGGTGTGGGGGAAGAGACTGACTGGGAGTGTTTTTTTTTAAAGGTGCTTAAATGAATGAGGATTGGCTCATCCCCTCAGAGAGGTCTGATTAACAGTAGCAGAGTCTGATGGAAGGAAAGGAGAGATGACACCAACCAGACTGTTGAGAAAATACGGCAGCAGCTATGCCCAGCCAGGGGCTTCCTCCTGAGGTTTGTTAATGAATAATCGATGGCAAGAGACGGCCAGTGGAGGGAATGTGTACGTAAATCTCCTCTACACTCTCATACAGACTTATAGGTTTAATTAAACTAATCGCTGCATTGACTCAGGGCCCTTTGAAGCCTGCAGTGTTAATGACATGAAATCAAACTCCCCCTTTTGTTGCAGAAATGTGCTGCGGCAGAACTGTCCAATTTTCCTGCTTCATTCTGCACACAAGTACTCTCTGTGAGAAAGATGCATAGTGCTAATTCAATAACCACACCACAGTAATACCTGTGTATAAGATCCCTCTACCAAAATACATTGTAGCTTTCCGTTACACTGTGACTGCACATAAATGAGCTTTACATATTCTGAGTCAGCGACCACGTCTCCCAGTCATGCAAAACGAATCAGTCGCGTTGTAGTAAATGACCTTTAATATGGTCCAGCGTACTTAGATAATTTGTTGTTTTTCATGTTTATTCATTTCAAGTATTTTCTTAGAATGTGTTATTATTTGTCCTGATAGTTATTATTATGATTAAGGACTAATGTTGGTGTGTCAGCACAGTTAAAGTGTGTCTTCCTGTACTTGTTCAGCACCCGGCTGATAAAGGCACAATGTTAACCACTATTTTGTTTCATATTGAGTAACATGATAATGCTTTTTTTTTTTATAGCTTTGATGTTTGAGTTAGCTAGTCTGCAGTGTCATTAGTGTGTGTTGCAGTAAGGTGATTTGCACTGCTTTCTATGTGCTTTATGTTAATTGTAGCTAAAAGGTTACAGTAAATACGCTTACTTCTATCACTCTATTAGAGATTATCATTAAAGAGGTGCTGCACACGGGTTGGGTCATGGGTTGAAAATAACTTTTTAAAACAGCCCTGAACTGCAATATATATAGCAATATATATTTTCTTCTTACCTCTTGTGGCACGTTCGCTGTGTGTTTATAGCATGGTCTTGGAGCTACAGTACCGTGTATCATCAATAAAGCTTGTGTGAACCATCAGTTGAAAAGATAGACCATTGTTCAGGCATGGATGGTAGAGTTGTTAACATATCCATTACCATGGGCTTGTCTCTGGCGTGCGTCACCGAGCCCCAGTAAGTTAACAGAGAGAGGCAGTTCCGGTAGCGGGGCTACATGAAAGACAGCAGCTTTAATGTGCTTCTCTCCATCCTGACGGAGACGGTTTGCTATCTGCCATAAGAAGGAGTCACTCGGCTGGCACAAATCCCCTTCCCTCTGAAACCTCTGATCATCATGTCTTTGTCCGCAGTGATACACTCCAGGGACTCTGCTTTCACATAATGAAACCAAGAGAGCTGCCCACAGCACGGCTTATAATCACCCCGTGTACAGGGTGTACGTGTGTGTGTCTGTGCATCTAGTTTGGCTTGTTATAGTGTTGAGTGAAAACAAAAGAGCTTCAGCCTTAATGCTCATCTGTGTGTGCGCTTAAGTGCAACATGGGGGTGTGTTTTTGCCAGTGTGTGTGTCCACGTGAGTGTGAGTGTGTGTGTGTGTGTGTGTGTGTGTGCGTGCATCCACGTGTGTGCATGAGTCACTTTGAGAGGTTTCACCAGCTATTATTGAGCTGGGACTCGGTATTTAATAGGAGATAGAATAATTGTCTCTTCATCAGCTCTCCAGAGATTACAATAGTAACTGTCATGTGAATTATAATTCTTGACATTTTTCCAAAGTCTGTCTTTGAAAGGCACTGTTCAAACAGGCTGTATGTGAGGCCTTTTCATAAGTGACTTTCCAAGACGAGCTCCACCATCCATCCCCTGTGTGTCATAAACAAACAATAGTTACTCTCCACCAGGAAAAGAGGGGAGGGAAAAGAGAGACTCAGAAGAAAGGGTAAACTACTGAATGTGGAAGGCAACAGGAGAGGAGGAAACAGCTTGACAAGGCATCTTATCTTTGCTGTGTTCTTCGCTGTGCACAGGCTTTAAGCTGCTTGCTGAAAGGTGGAACACTGAATTCATGCAGCTGGTTTTGCTTGTTTTTTTGTTTTTGCTAGCCGCTCTTGCAGAAAGAAGCTCAGGGGGAAAGTATTCACAAGTCGTCTCATTTGTGCTCTCATTTGGTATGTGCAGAGTGTATATTCAAATTGTGACACCAAGTCTGGATGTCTTTTCTTTTTATGTGCCCCGACAGTCGCAAATAAGCACATAAATGCAGGTTGTCATGCAGATGTACCCCCCCCCCCACACACACACACATACACACAATTTTTAAAATCCAATCTGTATTCAAAACACTGACAAAAGGTCAGCCCCGCTTCCAAAAACAAAAAGTGTCGGAGTGAGTTTTCCACTCAGACAAGCAGTAATGAAGAATTAGATCTAACTAAGAATCAAGTATGATCTATTCTTTTTTATGCTTTGAACTTCAGCACATCAACCTACTGTACAGACATTAAAATGACCAGAAAGTTTAATAAGCATGTCTTTTAATTACGTAAAATTTGAAACACTAGACTGGAATCTGCCATCATTTCTTTAAAAAACACCAACTTTACCTCCAGATTACGTATTGTCTTGGTGCTATTAACAGTTTGTTAATGTCAAAATATGTGAGAAAACGACTATTTGCAATTATAACTAACTTACCCTGGGGTATTAGACAGTGCTACAGGAATGTAACAGTACGTTTTGCAATCATGCAGAGAAATTATTACGGAGTACTTTGATAACTTGCTCACCACTTTTTTCTTTGTCTCTCTCACACTTGCAACACTGTTGTTTCTAAATCTCACTTTCCTAATTCTGGGGTTAGAGGTAGTTTGCATAACGATTAATCAATACTTCCTGTTATGCAAGTAATAAATGGCACCTCAAGAACTGTGCTGCCAGAAAACCTGGTACCTGGTTCAGTAGCTCCAACATAGTTTTTATTATCACTGCATTCTGCATTTTGAGGTGCAGTGTGTTCGAAAAGCAGCCATTTACTTTTTGAGAAACCATGTAAGTGTAAAAAGAAAGATCCTGCTTGAGGCTGTCTAACATTGCTATCTCCAATGTCATCACTGAATTAGTTGTGGTTGACCTAAGGCACCTTGTTTAAAAGCTATTTCATGGTCTAATTGTTGCTCATGAAAAATATGAAGGTAGCACTGTGTCTGCTCACATCTAAAGGCCAAAGAAAGTGCTACTGGTGAGCAAGGCTGTTGATGTCAAAATACAAAATGTTTTGGGCGCAAACCCTGCACGCTCTGTAATAGAACATGTAAACATTTACACAGGGGTATGAGTCTGACTTTTTTTCTCCACCTCTTTCTGGGTTGTTTTCTATCTTCTCCTCAAATCCTCATTACACAGGCTCTGTGTGCTGCTCTCATATGGTTGCTCTATTCTGGCGGCTGTTGCCTCTTACTCTTACTGATCAGCCTTCCTGTTGCTGCAGAGGAACTGTGTGCAGTAAGATAAGGATAGCGAGAGCACATGCTTGCATCAGGGAGGCGGGGGGGAGGAGAGAAAGAGTAACAAATATAACGTTAAGGGCGAAAGGCTGGCTAATTAGGAAATTAACAGAGATTATCACAGGTCCCTCGGTTGTTTTTGCAGCCCGGGTGCCTCGAGGGTTGTTATTGTGAGACAGCAGCCACTGTAAATAGAGGTCCGGTTTGGGCCACTTGGTCCCAGCAGCAGCAGCGGCAGCGGCAGTGGGACTCACACAGAGCTGAGGTGGTGAAATATCAGAAGAGCTGTAAATGCTCAGGAACAGACAAACCCCAAACAAACCTGCACAGGAAAGGATTAAGGAGACCTGCATAAATCCGGGGAACAAACTGAGGATGTGAGAAGGGGGGAACTGGAGTTTAAGCATCCAGAGCCTGAGGATCACAGTGCAGGATATGCATGTTGATGCACTTTGACTCCTGCGGCATGAGATGTGGGAGAGCAGGACTGAAGGGAGGATGAGTTCTTATTATAGTTATATAGTTATTAGCTCTTGCTCTGGATTGAGGACAGTTTGCGCCTCGCACGGCAGGTGCTGTGGTTCCGTCTGCCTGAGACGTGAGTCGACGCACTAAAAAGTCGATGAGGGGGACTGCGTGGGACGCAGACAGCCAGTTTTAAGTGGAGGCTGGGGGAGTTTTCTTTAACTTGTCCGCACGGCCAGGGCCACAGCTAGCAGCAATGAGTCAGAGGAAGCTGACACGACAGCTGAGGTTGTGGGAGAGTCCTGAGGGTCCACCTCCTGCACCCCCTTTCACCTCAACTGTGTCACCGGTCGATCAGTCTCGTGGACATGGAGGCTCTGCTCTGTTTCGACGTATGAAACTAAACCGCAGTATTCAGGAGTGCAGACGCTCATCTCACTGTATTTGCAGGTACAGTTCTGCACAAGCCACTGATCTATAATTGGACCCAGTTAGTGATCTGTGATTGTTCTGCATCAGGTGAAGTTTGAGAATTATAAACATGTGTGCAAAAGGCAATTCCCTTGAGAAGATTTCAGAGTAAATTATTCCATGCACACACTCTAATAACCTTAGTCAGATTGATTCGATTTTGGGAAGTGCTGAACTGAGAATGCTGAAGTCTCATAATTACTCTTAAAGTCTGCAGAAAAAATAAAAACAGGGATTAGTGTGAGCAGCTTGCAGAGGGTCCCCTAGCAGACATTTTTGGTGTGTTTTTCATTACTGGAGAAACTTGTTTAATGATAATTTGATCTGTAACCACATTCACAAAGCCTTCTGGGGAGAGGAGTGGCTCCTAATTGGCCAATTTAAAAATAAATTCTAAAAATATCACACTTCGTGCTTAACTGAAGCTGAAAACCGTTCACAACTGTGTTGACAGCAAAAGTTTTGAGATAAAAGTTATCCTAAATTAAAAATAGATGCTGCAGCTGCACTGCAACATGTTTTCTTATCTGTCCTTCTCATCCCAACACAGACAGCAGCCTGAAAGTGACAATAATAGATTCATATTATTATACATGGAAGTCTTGGCTTGTAGCTGTTCACAAATATTGTCAGATAAATTGCTGTCTGTCTGTACTGTTCCTTCAAAATCGTCCATCATTTTCTTGTTATGATGCCAAACCCTAAAACCCCTTTTCAATCGATACTGACTTCATTTCTTAGCTGCGAGATCGAATCTTCTTTCATCTCGGGAAAAGTTGGTCTGAGGAGTTTTCTCAAGGGCTGTTGGAGAATAAAGGCTTCATGACTGCAGGTGTCGGTGAAAAAGAGACTAGCATAACCTGAGAAGCGCGTTGACATGTCTCTTTGGCTGAGCTCTCCTTTGAATAGATTTGGGACAGTGTATTGGCCTGATGATGTGTGGACAGATGCTGTGTTTCATTCCTAAACTAAAAGGAGAAGACAGACATTGATTTACACAACTGTAAAGGTCAATAACAATGTTGCTTCATCACTGCCATAATATTTTTGGGTTGGATGTCATATATCTAGTATCCATTTTGTTGCTGGTGTTTCCTGATAAGTATAAGCAGTCTTAATACGTGTAAGTGGTCTTTATACCGGTCACTTGCTCACTTAAACATGACATGAAAAAAAGGCTTGTCTGTAAAGTGTAATTCTCAGGGCAGCCGTGGCAGCCTGTCAATCCAACTGGAGAGTCACAGCTGCATGGCTTCATGGTGTAGAATGTGTCACATCTCTCTTTCTTCAACAAAACTGAAACCTCTAAAGGAGGATGGGCTTGTGTTTGGGTGTTTAGGGTTATCTAGCCACTATCGGTTGTCACTGTGCAATAAGAGAAGCAGCAGATGTAAACCCAGTTTCCCCTCGTCCTCTTTATCCCTTTCAGTTTTGATTCGGAGAATGGTCCCTCGCCAGGCCGCAGTCCCATGGATTCGCAGGCGAGTCCTGGGTTGGTGCTCCACCCTTCTTTCCCCCAGAGCCAACGCAGGGAGTCCTTCCTGTACCGCTCAGACTCAGACTACGACACATCCCCAAAAACCATGTCACGCAACTCCTCCATCAACAGTGAAGGGTAAGCATGAAGCCTTCATCCTGGATCCATCACGCAGCAGATGGAATTGAAACATGTTTTTTAAACGTGCAGTGTCCACTCAAACTCTCTCTCTCTCTCTCTCTCTCTCTCTCTCTCTCTCTCTCTCTCTCTCTCTCACACACACTCACACACACACACACACCACAGTAACCGCACATTATCCCAATCAACACAGCAATGATTATGATTGTAATTATGCATTATGCTAATAAAATCATGATGAATCCTCTTAACATTAACTGTGGTGCTCTTTATTCCGGCTTGTCTTTTAGGAAGTCTAAACCATCCAAAACCTTCCATTAGTGTATTTCAGGACTATTTTTCTGCTTAGATCCACATAGGTCTCTGTAAACATCCAGCCCACAGATACAGACGCTCATATAAACACTAATACCGAGCGCCTCAGTGGCCCAGACCATTCACATTCATCTCATTCCCCGCTTTTTGTTTTCATCTTTTGTCTTTTAGGCACGCCGAAGACATGATTGTCACCCCTTTCGCTCAGGTATGTTTTCCTTGTGCACCTTGCCTGATATGTTTAATTGCTGTAAATGACTAGATAAGGTGGCTAATTAGTACAGTGAACTTGTCCCCCGTCCCTCCCCCTCCTGTTCCCTCCCTCCCTCCTCCTTTCCCTCCTACGCTGTCCATCCATCCCCCAGGTGTTGGCCAGCCTACGAACCGTAAGAAGCAACTTCACCATCCTCGCCAATGTCACAACACCCACTAACAAGTCAGTACAATGCTGTCAAACACCCCTTCCCCCCACTTACACTCGTCACGACTGCCTGCTTAGTTTGCAGTGTGTGTTGGCTAATGTCTCTGCCGCCCTGCTCCTGTGGGACACACTTTTGCCACCATGATAAACCAGTTTATGATTATCAGACTATGCTCAAGGAAGATATCTGCAATATTTGGCATCTCTCCAACTGGCTGGCTGAAGACTGAGTGTAGAGAACACCATGCCAAGGATGTATGTCCCTGACTCTGTACCCAGACGATGGAGACGGTCAATAACACTAAAATTATTCTCCTTTGTAATGCAGTAGACAGAAGGAGCTCGAGCTGGCAGGCTTTTAGCTACACATCAATATGATATATAAAGCAGTGCACCAAAGAATTATCAGCATCTATAATTATGCAGTGTTGTGCCCGGAAAATGCCTCCCTCACTACACAATTATGAAACCATGAAAGGTATTTGAAAGGAGAGAAGACCTCATGCTTTGTCTTTGACTGTTTTAGGATACTTGAATATTTTAAGTGAAACAAGGGAATTTTTATGCACTTTAAACAATTCACACATTGCAGTGTTATACAATATTCTGTATTTTTTATTCTTATATATATTTTAATATAGACCTGTACTCCTCCCTTTGTCTCTTTTTAGTGGCATATAAATTAATAACATACATAAAAATATTTATATGCCCTCTGTGAGCCAAGCCTTTTGTTGCCTCACCATGAAATGCAGAATATGTGTTAAACCCCAGCAGGGGGCAGCAGCGTGTGATTCTTCCTCTGATGTAATGATGTGTTTGTCCACAGGAGGTCACCAGTGACAAGCCAACCCACTGTTCCCCAAGCTACACTCTCTGGTATGTTGTCAGCTAATTAAAACTCTTAGTCCAAAGAGTCCCACAGTCCCCTCACATGGCTTTAAGGACACACTAAGGCTCCCACACTCCCTAAATGCAGCATTAGTAATGACTGCAGAACAGCACAGAACATCATGCGGCTATTATTGAGGAATTTTATTTATTAACTGTGCTGCATACATTTTATGAGACTGTAGATCCAATTACTCAACATATAATGCTAAAACTACAAAAGATATGCGTGTTAAGAAATAACACAGCTGATGCTCTCATTTCATACATAGATGTTGAAAGGACATGTATGTCTACCCAGAACCTTTTATCTTCACTGCACTAAAACTGAGAGAAAACTACCTCCCTCAACTCCAAGTTTATATTAAAGGCACAATCATCATCTTTTTTGACCATACAAATTACATTTACAATGAAATACTTTGACAAATAGATATGTATGTATATTGTATATAAATATATATATACGCACATATTTGTTACTAATACTTGTTAACATTAATCATTTCAAATTCAGTGTGCAGAACACATGTACGTCTTCCTTGTCTTGGTGATGAACCCTTAAACTACACAGTGATTTCTGTTTCTAAATGTTATATTTATATAAATTAGAGAACTTTTTATATCCGAATTCATGAATTTCTTAAGCCTAGTCGTGACGTGTCAAATATTAGACTAAATTCAAACTCATATGTTTTGAATTTAAATGCATTTTTGGGTCATCTGCTAATCACAATCTAAATTATAGGCCAATTTTGATGTGTTAATCAATGTTAATGATATGGACATTTTTTTTACAGCAACAGAAAACACAAATAACTTTGTGTTTTTGATAGTGATAGCACATCACATCTTTTGAATTTGTGTGTTTGTCCTTCCCAGAGGAGACATACCAGCAGATGGCTCGGGAGACTCTGGAGGAACTGGACTGGTGTCTGGACCAGCTGGAGACCATTCAGACCCACCGCTCAGTCAGCGAGATGGCCTCCAACAAGGTGCACACCTGTCCACACACAAACACGTCCACTTGTACGTTCACTCTCCTTCTACCTCAACGTTAACACTCTGTTTGGTGCCAAGCTTCTTGATGAACAACATGTAAACAGTATTTCATGGTTCACAAGAACACTTTATTATTGGGTTGCAGTTGTGTGACACTACAAAATACATCATGGCTAACTTCCTGTTAAAGCTTTCACTTAATGCTCCACCAAGGCAAATTATTAAAGTGAATTTGAACAATAATATTAATTTGGCTTGTCCATCCCGCTTTGATACCTGTCACACTGAACCTTGACACTCAGCTCACCATCTGTTGAAACAAGCGTGTGCTGCTTGCTGCTGCTATATTGCATCAATTTGCAGAGAGATATTAATTAGATGGAGTAAATATTTGTTTCCTGGCTTTATTTGCTATATACTGTGATAGTAAGTGTATTGACAAATACATGTGGGCTGTCCAACATATGTGGTAAATCGTCTGCAGGTTTTCATGGCATTTGTTAGACTGAACTGACACGTGATTGTGTCTAGCAAAGCGTTTGTTTTTTAGACCTGCAAGACATGTACATGCCTGTGTATGTGCACATGGGCAGGCTTCTTAGGTATGCATGCATTTGTATTTGTGGGAGCATGAAGACAGTGAGAGAGAGAGAGGGAAGGGAGGGAGGGTGACGGTCTGTGGGTATGGAGGCCATGAGAGGGAGGGGGAACGGGCCCTGATGCTGATGTCTCTGCTGTAACCTTGGTTGCTATCGAACAGCAGCAGGGTCTGCCCTTCCCTTTTAGTCATTGGCTTGCCACTCTGACCACAAGCCATGTGGTTTGGGCTACAACCAATTAAATAGAGGCAATGCTCCTTTAATAGTGTTCTGTCTTAAAGAGACAGCACTGGGCACCTTGTATGTGTTATTCTAGAGATTCTGCACTTAATGGCAATGTTGTTCATGTTTATAATTAGTTGGGTTTATGATGAAAGGACTGAGGGAGAGATGACAGGAGAGTGCTTACGCTACATAATTTATGTGTATGTGTCTGTGTGTGTACATTTATGTGTGCGCACATACAATTAGCAGAAAGAAGTCTCCAGGGGTAAACAGTCTTTGTGAATATGTTGGTCTTTTAGCAGTCGCAAATAAGCTACAGAAAACCTCCGCACTGTGCCAACATGGAGGTACACATGAATATTCCCACTCAGTCTCTCACTCTTACTCACACCCTCGCTCACACACATATTTTCGACAGACGTACATGCTGTCTTGTCGCACATGCGCACTTAGGCTGCTCTGGCAGCAGAAGCAAGCACAGACACTCACACACACACACACACACACACACACATGCATGCGCCTGCAGCCACACTGCCTGATTAGCTTGCGAGAGCTGTCTACAGCATCCAGGGAAATGGCGCAAGAGGCAGAGCATTGGAGGAGGAACGGCAGTCTAAAGCGGCAGGATTAGACCTCTGGCATTTTGGCCAGCTGAGGCATGGATTGACTTGGAGCAGGGCACTGGGTTACGGAGCTATCAGGAGGCAGCCTGACTGACTGTGGATTGACTGTGTGTTGCTGGGATCGGTGTGAGGCGGCACAGGCGGGCTGATGCACCGGTAGGACTGGGCCGGGCCTCTGGATCTGTACCGTGGGGGAGGGGCAGTCGATGCAGGGAGAGGGAGCCTGTTTTTCCAGACCACAGCTCTGGTGTGATTCTTCAGCCTGACCGTCTGCTACAGGCCTGCCTGCACCCCTCTCTCTCTTTCTCGTTCTCCCTCTCTCATCCACTCCATCTTTGTTTTTCTCTTGCTATTATCATCTGTTTCTCCCTCTTCCTTTCCCCGATGTCCCTGCTGTCATCCAAGCTCCCCGTACCTCCATCTTTCGATACCATGGTCATCCTCCTGTCCTGCTGTCACCATCACTCCATCCCTCTCACCTCCATCAACTAAATTTTTTATTACTGTTTGTCAAGCAGCTCAGCTCCCTCAACATAATATTTTCATTTCCATCTCGTCGACATTCCCACTAATCTCCTCCATCGGCTCCTCTCTGTGCCCTTCAGACGGTCCCTCACTCCCCCTCTGTTTCCCTCCATCTTCCCTCTTTCGGCTCCCATCCACCTCTACCCTGCAGTGACTGTACATTTGGGTCAGTCTGCTAAGCAAATGGGATGAGATGTAGTCTCCACAGCAGCCGGATCCAGGGGGCTCCTGGTCTGCCCGTCAGGGGGACCCTCACCTTCGGACCACACTGAGGCTGGAGCCTGACTCTGGACTGACTGGGTGGCCTGCTTTGGTGTGCTGCATGTAGGCAAGGACAGTCTGCACCAGCAGCCCCTACCCTCTTCCCCTTTCCCCGTTCCTTCGCCCCCTCTCGGGGCAGCCGTCACTCTGGAGTGTTCCGGCTTGACTGGCTGTGGCCTCTCTCCACACACCCTGACGACGCCCTCATGCCACTGGGGCACCCGCAGTGCCCCCACCCCGCTCCACTACCGCACCTCCTGCCTGTGCCATCGGCCCAAACCCCCAGTGACCCTCAACATGGGTGTGGTGGAGGCCATTGACCCAGCGCCATCCCCCTGTCCCTCGCCTGTACCAGGGGGCTACAGGCTGCCTCGCTCCTCCAGCTACAGCCCACTGCAGGGGAGGGCAGGGGCAGAGCTGGACCTCGGTGCAGCTGCTGGAGGGGTTCTGGAGGGGGATGGGACGGCGGCGGAGCGCAGGACGCCCTTAGTGGACCTGTTCTGTGAGACCTGCTCCAGGCCCTGGCTCATCAGCTGGTGGGACCAGGTAGGGCTCGGAGAGTTTGCAGAGCGCAAGAAGGCCTGGCAGTGGCCATCTTGGATAGATGCTGTGGACTCTTCAAGTGTTTTAGCTACATCTATGCATGCAATGGCAACTCATCTATTTACTCCATTCTCTTATGTGTCTTTTTTTAATCCAACAGTAATGGTGTCACTTTGTGAAGGTTATGTGTTCATAAGGGAGAATCTTACAAGGTGCTACGTGGGGATTAGTCCATTATATACTGATGTTATGTGGTGAAGGAGGGTTTTGTGGGTCTGACAGAGACTTTGTGAGAAACTGTAAGGCAGAATATTGGTGAGCGTGTTCCTGTACATAGTCTATACATGAATCCACTGAAGAGGAAAAGTGATAAAGGCACAGAGTTTATTAACTCTGCTCAGTGTTCCTACATTGCAGCAGCACTGTAAACAAAAAGACAATATCACTCTCATTGTTCATCTGTCTATTCCTGGTCTACATTTCTTTCCTGTGAGAATACACCACGATGCTTAGCTTTGGGACTTTGTGAGAAGTAGTCTAGCCGTCTTCAATGCAGGTACATTGCAGAGTCACATAATGTCCGTTTCCATCCTCCACACCTGCGTCCCACATCCCTCTGTCTCTCTCTCCTGCAACCCTGAGGCTGGCCTCAATACAGACTCAAAGAAGCCAAGCGTATTGTCATTGAAGGACAATGCTTATTGTCTCAGGACTGAGTAGATGCTTCTTTTTGTTCCTTTTGTCCTCAGGTGTGCCAACAAGCTACATCCATAAAAAAGATATTAAGTTAGATATTGTATAAGTTTTCTATTATGTCAGGTTTGCATCAGATGTGGTAACTTGTCACTGTTACCAAAACAAATTCTGGCTTTTGTCTTTACTGTTTTCTTGAATGACATTGGGCCCATTTTGATATATGAGTTGCTTCTCTGTTCATGTTTTTACAGTCTGAATCAATCACATGTACAGGTTATAGTCCAGGGGAGGGTCACATTTGTCACATGTGTTATTTGGTTATTAATGTATGTTTTTAATGATCATAGATAAAAATAAAGCACTGGGTCCCTCACATATGCAGGTGTATAAGTGTGTGTGTGTGTGTGTTCGTGGTCATGTCTGTGCAGCGATTGCATGTTTGCTTCATTAGTCAGTGTCAGAGGAAGAGTGTTGTTTGTCCTGGCACTCGGACTGGCACCGTGGAAGTGTTGGTTGGCAGCTATGACTCAGCGTTACAGCATTAGGGAAAGAAAGAACGAGAGAGAGCGCGAGAGAGAGAGGAGGTGGTTTGGGCTGAGCCCACTGCCTGAGTGTGCCACTGGGCTTGACTTGCTTCCCTGGCTCCTGATGACTGATTCTGCCTGACTGCTTCTACGATTTGCTGTCCGAGTATCTATTTGCTTCGCCTATCATGTAATGAGTGCCAGGCTGGATGGGATGTGTAGAAAGAGACAGATAACTGAGGGGAAAACAGGGAAAGATGGTGGGAATGCATGGTGTGTGAAATGGCAGGAAGGTAAAGTGAAACCTGTGACAGAGGAGGATTTTGGGGCTTGAGGGCAGTAGCAGAGAGTTGTTTACCTCGAGAGGGAGGGAGGAGCAGATACAAGTAACAGAGAGACATAGAGAGGAAGACAGCAAAGGAGGGGAGGGTTGACCTTGGTAAAGGTCAGAGACACCTGCCTACTCTCTCAGATTGTCACCCAAGCAGCCACCGCTCTCACATCAAGCTGAAGGACTGACTGTGAGGAGGCAGTTGCCACGGCAACCGCTCTGGTTGCCATGGAGATTGTTATGTGTGAAAGATCAGTCAGTAGGACACAGACTGAGGGGTCTTGTCTGAACCACACTGGACCTTCACATGACTTGTGCATGACTTGTGTAACTGTCAAGCCTCCAAACCTTTATCTTGAAAAATGACATAAAAGCAGAGAGAACAGTGTTTTCTGTCTGCAGGGATAATGTATTCACTTAATCACATTTGTGCCTGTACTCCAAGGATCTGCATACTAGTTCTTCATGATTGCCACTGTAGATGTATGGCTAAATACATAGGGTACTGCGCAGGCTGTTCTCAAAAAGAGGAGGCATGATTCACAATTGATTTTCTCACCCTTTAGTGAATGAAGCCGGATTGAGGGTGATAATAAATTTTCTCAAATTTGACTCATAGGAATGTTTTGATGTTTTTATTGGTACACATGGAATCTAAAGTACAATGTTAATAATTCTCAAGGTTTACCAATCTGCATGTCTGTACATTTTTGGATATATCAGTAACCCACTCGCTTTCTGTTCCTGTCTGTCTTCCCTTCAGTTCAAGAGGATGTTGAACAGGGAGCTGTCCCATTTGTCAGAGATGAGTCGCTCAGGGAACCAGGTGTCAGAATACATCTCCACTACCTTTCTAGGTAAAGCAAACGTGCCAACCATTTGTGACCAACCATTATAGCCCTTATCCCTTGTAGCTTTGACCCTAGGTCAAGCACAACCTATAAGTCTCATACGTCTCCATCCCGGCTGACCTCTGACTACTGCTCTACCAGATAAGCAGAACGAGGTGGAGATCCCATCCCCGACTTTGAGGGAGAGGGAGAAGCCCATGTGTCACATCAGCGGTGTGAAGAAGCTCACGCACAGTTCCAGCCTTTCCAACTCCACCATGCCTCGCTTCGGCGTAAAGACTGAACACGAGGATGCGTTAGCCAGGGTAAAAACATCTTTAACTGTCTTACTGTGTTTTTACTGTGTTTATGTTTAATGTTATTACTCTGCCTTGCTGCAAAATAAATCTTGTGGGACAATAAAGATCTGACATGAAATTAAACTGTTATCACACAGTAGTGCATGAAGTGATATCACAAAACCACAGGGGGTTAAAAGCAGAAAACATTTTCACATTTTCAAACATCACCTGTCAGAGTCAGATCAAGCACTTTTTTCTTTCTTATTATTGAAAAATGGTTTTGCATTAAAGGATAAATCAATTTCTCCACTTGCAAGAACCACAATACAACACATGTGCCATGTAGCAATAACACATGTTGCATGCAACCTAATTCTAATCTATCTAAAGAATCTAATCTAAAGAACACCCAACTGTAGTATCATGCACCTTTGTTGGTGTAATTAAGATGGGTAACAAACTGCTATTGTTGTACTGATGTTTTTTAACGTTGTTGTCTGTGCCTTCAGGAGCTGAACGACTTGAACAAGTGGGGCCTTAATATCTTTCGCGTGGCAGAGTTCTCTAATAACCGACCTCTCAGCTGCATAATGTTTGCCATTTTCCAGGTGTGTGACAGATAGACTGAGCTTTAACTAGCAATGGATTCCACAGTGTATCATGCAGCATGACATATCTGTGACCATGACCCCTGTGCACTGTCTTTGCTGCAGGAGAGAGATCTACTGAAGACCTTTCGGATCCCTGTGGATACATTTGTCACCTATGTGATGACCCTGGAGGACCACTACCATGCCAACGTGGCCTACCACAACAGCCTCCATGCTGCAGATGTCACTCAGTCTACTCATGTACTGCTATCAACACCTGCTCTAGATGTAAACACCTCTACTGGTTCAACAATGACAAAAACACAATTTTACTACAAATAGCAAATACACATCTAATTGCACATGCACATACTTAAAAATAACAGGCCCTCTACAAAGAATACAGCAGTCTAACTGCAGTTTAGCTGATTATTTCCCTCTTTTCTCTTTTATTTCTCTGTGACAGGCTGTGTTCACTGATCTAGAGATACTAGCTGCGTTATTTGCTGCTGCCATCCACGATGTGGACCATCCAGGAGTGTCCAACCAATTCCTCATAAACACCAGTGAGTCAAAATGAGATTAAGAGACACACAAACATATGAATTATTAAAACAACATAACAGGAAGAAACAGAAGACATTACGATGGCAAGGACAAACAAACAGCTGTTTTTTTCTGACAAATACAAATGGTTGAGGATTGACTACACCTGATTTATGTTGTATGTGACCAACACTAGGAAATCACAGTAAAGGGAGGAAAGCTATAAAAGAACCAGTATAATAAAGATCCACTGTGTAAGAATTAGATGAGGCCACTTTTCTGGGTCAGCTATTTTGATAATACCTGGCATTTCATTTCTTTCTACCAAGTAAACCTTAGTCTTTAATGTTGTTTTTAAACCCTGATTTTAAATATTTATCATGTCAGTTTTTTGTGACAATTTCATGTTTCAGTTTCCTCATTATAAAATATGTTCAACCTCAAAATCATATTATAACTAAACACTAACTAATTATGCTGCACTGGAAAATACATTTTAGTGGATAATACTGCATAGACCATCAAGAACTGAGATATATGTAGTGATATGTATATTTGAAATGAAAGGATTTAAATTGAAAGAATTGAAGTATTGACATTTAGAGACACTAAATGTGGTCTACGTGGTTATTGTAAGTATAACGGAATTTTCTAATGTATAAAATTTTGTTTTATAGTTAACTCAGTTTAGTTGAAATTCTCCTTAATTTTTGCCTTTGGTACTGCAGTCCTCCTCAGTTTGAGTGAAAAAGAAAATTTTTGTTTGTTGTTATATGTTTTTAGTATATTCATCTGTTTAGTCTGTAAATGGTGTGGTTTAGTTGTTCTAAATGGATATTAGTCTCTAAAGCTTTATTTGCACTCTGCTTTTTCCTTGAATCAACACAGTAGTTGTACATTTTAAAACAGAAAAATTTGATTCTAACAGTAATGTCGAGAGCGTGTTGATACAAAGTGTGTGTCCTTTTTGATTTAAATGTGTTGTTTGGTGCTTCCCACAGACTCAGAGCTAGCCCTGATGTATAATGATGAGTCTGTGTTGGAGAACCATCACCTAGCTGTGGGCTTCAAGCTGCTTCACGAGGACAACTGTGACATCTTCCAGAACCTTAGCAAGAGGCAGAGACAGAGCCTGAGGAAACTTGTTATTGATATGGTGAGTGTTGTAAACACACACTCATTCTGAATCGTGATGATAACTATCTCCTGCAATTTGTTTCATCTGCTCCTTAGCTCTCCCTCACCTCCTACCAAATGTCTCCATCTTTCTATTTTTTTCACTAATGCATTCATATCAATTGTCTTCCCAGGTTTTAGCAACAGATATGTCTAAACACATGAGTTTGCTGGCAGACCTCAAGACTATGGTGGAAACCAAGAAAGTGACAAGTTCTGGAGTACTGCTGCTCGACCATTACACTGATCGGATACAGGTGAGGTCATTTTCCAGTTAATTTGCAAGTAACTTCAACTATTTAGCGATTTAGCAGATGTTCAAATTGAAGAACTAAAGATTAGTGAAGCATTGACGTGATCAATTAGTTCAGACTGCTAAAAATGGAAGAAGCAGTGGTGTTTGAGATGAAGGCTAAGCAACATGTAAACACAATTTTGTCAGAACTAAAGTGGAGGCTATAGGGCATATGAAGGCTGACTTCTACTCCTGCGTCAAAGTGTTGCATCTCTGCAGGACGTGGCACATATGGCCTTGTCACAACTTTCATGCCCCTCCTCAAAATGTCATGTCATGTACTGTTTACACTGTGTACATGGACACCACAAGAACCGTGACTGGTCTGTCTGAGCTATTTTGCATTTTCTCCAAACTGTTTCCAGTGCTGCTAACGTTTGATAGTTAAGACTAAATGCAGCAGGCTTATGAGTCTGATCAACTCACATCACATCCACATCTGCAGGGTCTTGTTATCAAAGACTGTCCTTATTAATTTGATGGATAAAGTAGGTGTTACTTTTTTTGTCAATGAAGACAGAAAGATCTTGTGTGGGGCATGGTTTTACAGAAAGGAAAAGTGGCTCAGTATTATCTAAATTGAGTTTGATGGACTGAAGATGTCATAGTGAGTGTCAAAGACTTAAATACAGTTATGGGTCACCTAAAAAAGCAGGAATCTGTGCCAGTTTGAATCCTGACTTATTGAGGTTCAGAAAGTGCTTTTTGAAAGCAATTAAATACATGACACTAGTCTGTAGTTGTTGACATGGGTGAAGAGGTCTCCTTAGCATTGGAGGAACGAGGTGACTTGAAGGCACACAGCCAGGTGTAACAGTGAATTGATGATTGAAATTAAAAGAGGGAGTGCAGGGGATGGGGTTAATAGTTCAGGTGAGAAAGCTTTCTAGTTTTAGAGACAGAAGACTGGATTTTGGTTAGCTGCTAAAAGATTTGTTAGTTCAAAACACAAACTGCCGATGACCAAAGGGACAGAGGAGATTAAAGGCAGATGATCCCCATGCATATCTGAATTCAGCGATTATAACTTTGCATATATATAATATAGTGTGTGACATGCGACCGTGTGCTTGTGCAGGTGTTGAGAAACATGGTGCACTGTGCTGACCTGAGCAATCCTACGAAACCGCTGGCCGTGTATCGACAATGGACGGAGAGAATCATGGAGGAGTTCTTCAGGCAGGGAGATAAGGAGAGAGAGCGAGGGATGGAGATCAGTCCCATGTGCGATAAACACACTGCATCTGTGGAAAAGAGCCAGGTAAATTATCAGCTCTGAAATACACAACTGGAGGTGTTAATGCTGTAGGTGGGGTGATAACTGCAGTGCAGAGAGTGATCTGTCATCTCTGATCACAGCAGTCATCCTCGTACATTTTTAATGCTGATTTGTACGGAGTGAAATGACAGCACTCTGCTAGTCTATATGATTTCTGTCATGCTCTTTCTTTCTGGATGCAGGTGGGCTTTATTGACTACATTGTCCATCCGCTGTGGGAGACATGGGGGGACCTTGTGCATCCTGATGCCCAAGACATCTTGGACACTCTGGAGGACAACAGGGACTGGTACCAGAGCACTATCCCACAAAGCCCCTCACCACCTCCTGTGTGCCAGGATAAGGATCTAAACGTCTGCATGGACAAGTTTCAGTTTCAACTCACCCTTGACGACAGCTCTCAGAGAGAACAGGGAGATGAGGGTGACAACCACGTGGCACAGGACTGCAGTCAGGGGGAGGAGGAGGAGGAGGAGGAGGAGGAGGAGGAGGAGGAGGGTAAAAAAGAGGAAGACATAATGGCGGAAGAGGAAAATGAGGACATAATAGAAGAGGAAGACGAAGTGGCAATGGAGGAAGAGGAGGAGGAGTTGAAAGCTCAATTGGAGGTGAGATCTGAAAAAGAAAGACTTTCTGACACAATTCCTGTAGAGGAAGAGGAAGATTCCTCTTCACAAGCTGAAGATACATGAGTTCTGCTCCTGTATCTCCCTCCTCACTTGCACACATTATCTTGTTCATCCTTCAAATGGCCAAAACCAAGAACAAATAAGACTGCAATGACAATACAGACCTTTAAATATATTTTTCAAAAAGGGAATAAATTAAAATCGCTTAAAGAGAAGGTAATTACACAGCAACTGTAGATTTGGAGTGGTGACCAGTCCTTCGACTGATTTCACAACGAACTTTAGACTAAGAGGAATTTAGGAGAGCATTAACGATGGGCAACTGAAGACAGCGTAGCACTCTGGGACTGGAATGCACACACATAAACACACATAAAGTCACACACAAAAGCACATATTAGCAGTAATTCATGTGGAATACACCAATGCAATGTGTGTACGCTCATGCATCAGTCATACAGTTTAATTGGAACCCAAATGTACCTCTATCTTGCAAATGCACAAGAACACAAACACACACACACACACACACACACACACTGTATGTTTGTATGTGTGCATTTACATGAGGGACACTGATCAGTAATGAATCTCTTTGGAAAAAGCCATCTCTTAATGGAGTATTAACTAGTGTTCAGTCAGTATTAGTAATTCATGTTCGTTAGAACCTCAACAGAAAGTTTTCTCCTCAGAAAAGCTACACATCTGAGTGACTTTTTTTTCCATTTCTGTCGGAAAGAAAAATAAGAAAATCCACAGAGTTGGAGGAGGAAAGCTGACGATATCGAGCGAAAGGAAGATACTGCGATGAAGGGGCCGCCGGGTCCCATACCCTTTTTCCCTTTACGAGGAGTGCTACTGGTGCAAGACGGCTCTGTGCCTTTCTGAAACACCAGCTTCCTGAATGGAGCTGTCGTGAAGCAATGCATTGTGGGACAGGAGTGTCTGATTTTGTTATCATTTTTGATTGTCTCTTGTTAAAGATCTCTCTTTACTGATCATGGTATTGTGGTGTGTATCTCACACGTACAGTTTCTGTGGTGATATGTTTTAAGCTGTAAGTCTTCCTTTGTTGCTCTTCTGGTAATATAATAACTCAGAACTCTAGATGCAGAGCAATCACAACCACCACCACAACACAGCAGTGGACTCGTTCCAGCTTATGTTTTTTTCTTATTTTATTTTATTTTTTTTTTCTTTTTTTCTTTCTGAGAATAAGCCATGTGATGCTTTGAAGCATAAGTTTTGCCTATTTTCTATTTAACAGTTGCTAAATATGTTGAAGGGATACAGAATTATTTCATCAGCAGAACAAATTTCCACTCGCTATCTCACCAATTTGCACTGCGTGTTTATGTCCCCTCATACACAACGATTCTCACCAAAGTAAAGGATGAGAAACTTCAGTGGGTGAAGTGATTTGAAGGTACACAGAAGAATAAGAAAATCAGGGAGGCAGAATGTCAGGGGAGAGAAGCGTGACTTGGCCAAAAGCTGGTCTGGCAGTTCCTAATCATCCTTGTTATGTTTGATGCTTTTTTGCCTTAATGTCAGATGCAGGTTACATACCTGCCAGTATGTAGATTTATAAAATATATAATAGATCCTAGTATATTTGTATCATGTCTGTATGCTTATTTCTGTGAGTATCAGTGTGTCTATACACAATGTATCCAGAATTGCATTTGGAGTGGAAAGGGAAACATTGCTGCCAATTAGTTGTTATGTTGTCGTTGTGCTCGGACCAACATAAAGAATGTGTTGTTTTTTAATCAGGACGGTAAAATGACTATCTTACAGTCACCTGGAGGCATGCAGAGGAAATAAGAAGTGGGAGTTAAGATTTTGCAGGCAATGAGAATGAATAAGGATGTCCTCTGTTTTAATCTAACCAGATATTGATTTGTTGACATGATGGAGTTGATGCGTGTATATGTTTGTGTGGCTTATCGTGTGGTCGTGAGTAAGCCAGTGAGTAAAGAGAGGGTAGGATGCTAAAGATGTTTTCATATGTGTCATTGTTCCCTCACTGGCATCACCACGTCTTGTTGAATGGTGTTCAGGATTCGATCAGCACAGCTTAAACAGGTCACAGTTTGTTTAGGTGTATTTTCACAGGGTAAAAAGCAAAACAAAACATAAAATAACATGGGTGTGGTTCTTTTGAAGGTAAGAGCAAGTTTCTGCAGGTCAGTAACTGAGCTTATCTGAAGACACCACAGCTCGGTGCAACAGAAGCTTGTGTGTTTCACCTGCTCTGTCGCAGGATGGAGCACAGCTGCAGGCTTTCATCTTGTGGAATGGGAATCCAGGATTACTATTGCAGTTACTTAAACAAAAGATTCCCATATGCATCAGCCTTTTATTTTAAAGATGTTGCGTTGTTTTTGTGGCTTCTTGTTATGTCACAAGCTATAAAAACATTAATATTTAATTGCCATACAAACACAATACTGTAGCAATTGTTTCTTATTAAAATGATTATTCAATTGATTGATTGCTGCCATTCTTTTTAAATGATGAAAAGAAAACCATGGGAAGTGTTTTCTTTGAACAGTTTGTGTACAGTTTATTTTTATATCATTCTGGTGGATGGTCTGGAAAATGAATCACGTGTTGATGATATAGTATAAGAATTACCACTCTTGTATATAATGTAATATTGGATTGTAAATTATAAATTTATCCAAGTCATAATGATTGACAAACAACCACTTAAGGTTGTTAAGTGAACCACTGAAGCACTGCAGGCCACATCCTCCTAATGTTTTCGCTCACTTGTGCTAACATTATGTCACTTTTTTTTAAAATTGTCCACACTTATTGTTAAAATCAAATATATTTGTACCAGCACTTTATTTCATCAGGTTTTGAGGCAGACGGAGTGTTTCAGGTAGTGTACAGTCTGTGCTGGTGGTTTGGTCATTGGCAGTTGATTATATTCCATTGGGCCAAATCACAAACCTTCATTGTGCAGTAGTAAATGTTAACCCCTTTTCTAGAGGCATAATCAAACAAACTAGTCATTCTCTATTAATAGTCCATGTGAGATTGAACTTATTTGACTGGTAAAGTCAAATGTAAGATGATGTAGTCACATAGGATGTGACATATTAAAAGGAAATAAATGTGTCCTTATCTAACTTGGCCATTTCTATTATTATCACCACCTCTGTTTCTTAGTAACTTTAATCACTAGCCTGATAGCCTAAATGTCCGTCCAAAGGTGACCCAACTAGCCGGTTCCCATCGGATTGCTGTCAGGTTACTTTGTCGCAGACTGACTCCCTCTGTGAATAATTCTCTGGGCTTTAATTCATGTGTTTGTTCACAAGTAAGAAAGAGTATTTAAGGGAAAAAACAAACATGAAATGATTGTAATATTTGTAAATGATCTTGCTGTAATGTGTACAATGTGTCCAAGTTATTTTTTATTATATTATTTTTATGAAAGTTTTTCCTCTTAACAGAGCTGAGGTGTCATTTTGTGAATAAATGCATTTAATAAGCAAACATCTATATATAAAACAATATTATAGTATATCAGTATATTTTTCTTTTATTTCCCTGTTCGGTACTGTAAAGTGTGTTAAAAATACAAATAAAGTAAGATTTTTATATTAAATGCAATACCATTGTCATGTTTGCTGTTATTACAACTTCCTTGTATGCTAGTGCACTGTTTGGTAGTTTTGTTAGCAAATTTACTGACATGATTGCACTTGTTTGTGTGTATTGTTTGCATTAATAATATTCATTCTGGTAGTGTAATCTTATATACCTATAAGTAGATATTTCAGGAAACATCCCTTGGTCCTCAGTAGGTTTGAAAGTCCCAATTGGTTTCTAGCCTTTATGCTCTGTTGTGTAGAGGGGACCTCTATTTGGGCTCAATATTTGCTCCAGTATAAGTTTGTACCCACAGCTCACTGTGCCAGCCCCCACCTGTTAGTCGGTCACAAACTTACTGACAGGCAACAGGTGAGGCTGGGGAAAATCATCTAATGTAGTTCCTGCACCAGCTCAGGAAGCTCAACCTGCTTCAGGAGCTGGTGATCACAATAATCCAGTCTGTTCTCTGCACATCCTTTACCATCTGGTTTGGATCGGTCACCAAACAGGACAGGAACAGACAACAACACACAATCAGGACTGCAGAAAAAAAATCATTGGTGCCAACCTGCCCTCCATTCAGGACTTGTACATGTCCAGAGTTAGGAAACGGCCAGGAAACATCACTACCGATCCATCACAAGCAGGACACAAGATGTTCCAACTTCTCCCCTCTGGTAGGCACTGCAGAGCACTGTACACCAAACACTCACTAGACACAAAAATAGTTTCTATCCACATGCCATCTCTCTAATGAACAGATAACACCAGTCACATATTATTAGATTGTTGTGATATTTCCTATATATGTTATAGTTTAAATACACAATGGTTTTTTAACATGTACATCACATTGCATTTACTATACTGACATGTATCATCTTGTATATAAAGCAGCCTATTAGTTTAATAATTCAGTATATATTCCAAAAACATTTGCCCAATTGTATTCTTATTTACAATTTACAGAAAACAGATAGATTTGTATATAGACACTGTATGTTGTTCGTTATTGTATTGTTTTTAGATATAGGCCTACTATCGTCTATTTAAAGACTTGTATGTATAGCTTAATGTTTATGTTTACCTTTGTTTAGCTTTGTTGTCCTGATTTTTTAGCTTTATTTGAATGTCTGTGTAAGTACATTGGGCGATATATCAACTATACAATAATATTAAATACAGTGTAAGGATAACAGTGTACACAATGATGACTGCCTCCACCTGTCCGACTCTGGCATGAGATGGCTGCGTCCTCAAGTATACGCTACCCAGCATCCTCTACTTCAGACCGGTGTCACGGCTCGTCGCCAATCACAAGGGCTGATACAAAGCATCGTCCAATCAGAGTGAAACAAGACATGGAGGGGTGGCGATATACGCATGCGCTTTGTCATACAGAACTAGTAGGAGGTGTATTGACCGGTAATGATTAGTTAGCTATTAGCTTGTTCGAAGAAGAAAAATATTACTGTTTACTTATTTTTTATCTACTTTATTAATCTTGTACGCTAAAGGTATTTTGATGTTATTGTAACATACGTACACTTGGTATTTTTTATGTACGTGTTAGTTTATGGTTTGCTTTAAGGTAAAGCTTTAGCTAATTGCATTACATTTGTTAGCTCTCGGCTAACTTAGGAGAAGTCGAATTCTTTCTAAATACGCAAGAACAAGCGTAGATACTTTCGTTTTATATTTTATTACGTTTTCGGCCCTGTCACGGGATGTTTATAGTTGTTACAGTGTGCGTCCTGTATTAATGTCCAATTTTTGTGTGAATGACAGGCGGTTCCGGTGCAGTGAAATCTTGCTATATTCTGACCCAGTGTGGAACTGCACCAACATGATGTCCTGTCATTACCTCCTCCTCCTACTGCTGCTGCTGGGTGTGGGAGTCTCCGCGGTGGAGGTCCAACGCCCTCGCGGTGTCCCTTTATCAAGTAAGCATTTCTAATTTAATTACAACCAATAAGACAATGAGTACGATTATGTATTTCGCACTGGGGTGAAAGTGTGTAACCAGTTAGTTTTGGAGCTGTAATGGCACTGACTGTTTCTTCTGTTTAACCTCGAAAGAACGGCAGTTCTATGAAGAGGGCAAACCTTTTACTTGCCTGGATGGCTCCCGCACTATTCCCTTTGACAGAGTGAATGATGACTACTGTGACTGCCAGGACGGCTCCGATGAGCCAGGTGCGTATATCCTGCATGCTGAAGACTCTTGTACAACCAGTCCAATACTATTTAGTTTTCCATAGTGCACTGAATCAAACAAATCGTTACTGATAAATGTGTAAGAGGTCTGCTTAGTCAATATAATTCTCATATAATATTACTCATAATACTTATTTGCAGGCACTGCTGCTTGTCCCAATGGCAGCTTCCACTGCACCAATGCAGGTTTCCGACCAGGCTTCATCCCTTCCTCCCGCATCAATGACGGAATCTGTGGTATGAATTTTAAACTGCGCTGATAATTTTGTTGTGTGTTGTTTGGGAAAGATTTTATTAAACGTACGTGTTTTATTGTACAGACTGCTGTGACACAACAGATGAGTACAACAGTGGTGCTGCCTGTCAGAACACCTGCAGGTGGGAATGTTTTGGGATTATTTCTCGGATAACTTGTGTACACTTTATGGTCTAAGCCCGATTTCTCCTTAGGGCGTATACATGTGCTTACACACCCATTACATTTCCAGAAAATGATAAATGTTTTGATCTTGTGTGATTTGCAGGGAGTTGGGGCGCAAAGAGAGGGAGAGCTTGCAGAAGATGGCAGAGATCGCTAAGGAGGGCTTTTTGCTTAAACAACAACTTATCCAGGAGGCCAAAAGGGGCCTAGAGGATAAGAAGGTGTGAATGACAAGAAATCCTTTGTTATATGCTTGTGTAATTTTTGCAGTGTCAAATATTTTTTATACAGCGATACTGAACATAGATATGTTAGACTTTGTATACACCAACTATTGTATATCTAGCCATGTCACCTGTGTTTTTCTTATTATACATAGAAAAAGTGAAAACAGTAGTGTTGAGCACATCCTCCTCGCTCAAAAGGCCTGGTTCACATCTGTCCATCCCGGTTATTGTTGGCACATTATTGTTATTCTTCCTTTTTGCCTTTGTGAATTATGTTAAAGTAACTTTTTATGTGACCTGTGTTGTTGTGGTTGCATCTGACAGTTGCTTTCTCTGGAGTAGATTAAGGCATTGTTTCAAACACTTAATGGAGTTTTCCTTTATTGTGTAGATCTTATTTGGCTAAATGCATTATTTTGATTTGTCTCAACAGGGCAAACTTGCAGATGTTCAGGTCAGTAAGAAGGATCTGGAAGAGAAGGTGGAGGCTCTGAGAACTGTAAAGGAGACCGCAGAGCAGCCAGAGAAAGAAGCCAAAGAGCGCCACCTGAAGGCCTGGGAAGGTAAATTAAGATATGAAAGTATATTACCATCTTCTGGTTGTATAGAGTATCACATTACAGATAGTGTAGTCTATTTTATTAACAGCTGAGCTAGACTAAGTTGCTTGGATGCCACACACACTAGTAATATTCAAAAAACATCACTGATGCAAGACTTTATACACTAAAGTTTCTGTGTGTGATCAGTCATTTATAACACAACACAAATTAACATTATCTGTCTGATTCAGACGTAAAAGCTGTCATTCGCATGGAGAAGGACAAGGCTAGAATGGCTGAGGTGTTTCTTGAACTGGATGATGATGCAGATGGCTTGTGAGTATCGGCACCCTCCAGAATTGATGGCACCCACAATGAGGGCAGCTTTACATTGTTGTTTCACATGTAGACTTTGGCTGATCATTAGTGTGACAGTATTTTTTTTGTAGTTGACCTCATTGACTGACTGGTAGAAATATAAAGAGTTTGCTACTATAACTCAGTGAATGTATTTTTGTTTACCTCAGGGTCTCAGTGGCTGAGCTTCTGTCCCATTCTGAGCTTGAACCAGATTCAGACGGTTTATTCACAGAAGCAGAGGCTCAGGTAAATGTTTTTTTCAATTGTTCCTATAAAAACATTGTTTGTGTTGTTATCATTAAATGCAAGTATTAAAAAATGTACTCATCTTAAGAAACTAAACAAATCAATATGTGAATTGTGTCTTTGGTTTGTGTAGGGACTTTTGGGAGGAGTTGACAGCGTTGACCTGGTAGCATTTGAGTCTGTTTGGAATAAAATTAAAGAAAAATACATATCGGAGGTAAGAACCTGGTTGTTCTTCTAGTAAACTCCATGTCTGAAAGCCTCTGCTCCTCTAAATGTGCCACTTTCTTGGTTTTCAGGCCAACACAGACACCCCAGCACCGGTGGAGACTCCACAGGAGGAGTTGAGGGAGCCAGACAATGACACTGAGCAGTACCCTGAAGATGACATCCCGGAGGAAGAAGAAGATGATGATGATGAAGAGGATGAAGATGATGACCAAGATGAGAGGGACTACAAGGTAAGCTCGCAGAGTTTCTCCATCAAAACGTATGCTGGAGGACTTTTTAGTTTAGTGAGTCACTCTTATCTCTGTTTGATATGCAGAGCCCTCCTACGATACAGACTCAAGAAAAGAAGGATGACGACGATGAGGGGACTATGCCACCCTACGATCAAGAAACTCAGAACCTCATAGACAGTAAGTGTGTGTATAAAACTGAGTCACTCAGGCAGTCATGACCTATGAGTAAGTGAGTCATGCTGTGAAAAACCAGAAAATAAGCACAGATGTGACTGCGTACCTAGTGCTAACTTAAAAATTCTGATAGCGCAAACATTTCTTTTTATCAGAAAACATTGCTTGTCTTTTATGAATCAACAGGAACGGATTTGTTCAGACTTTCTGCATGTGTGTATATGTAAGCCCATGTATACGTATGTATGGTGTTGGACAGAATTTACTGTAAGGGTATATTTGATTCCCAGTTGCTCAGAAAGCCAGGGCTGAGTTTGATGAGGCTGAGAGAGCTCTCCGGGAAGTGGATGATCAGATCAGGTAAGTCTGAATATGAAGGCGCTTCTTTGCCAATAATGTTTGTTACCACAACTGCAGTCTGACCTTCAACAACTGCAATGGATGATTTGTTGCACACTCAGTGTGTTGTTAGTTGTATACTAAAAAATAAAAAAGATTACATTTTGGATTTTCTTTTTGTCTTCAGGAACCTTGAGAAGGAAATCTCCTTTGACTTTGGACCCAGTGCTGAGTTTGCCCACCTTTATAACCAGTGCTACGAGCTGTCAACTAGCGAGTATGTACACACTGACTTTGAAAAAACAATGTCTTGCATTTTATTATTTGTAATAAGTTCCTGATTCTGAAGGACTAAGTTCATCTTTTGCTTTTTAGGTACATCTACAGGCTCTGTCCGTTCAACCGAGTATCCCAGAAACCCAAGTACGGTGGATCAGAAACTAACCTGGGGTAAGGGAATATCTGTTTAGTTTGTTTGTTGTATTTTGTGTTTTTTGTCCACACTTGACTCATCTTGTACTTTTATCGTCTGCTTCCTGTAGAACATGGGGAAAGTGGGCCGGTCCTGAGGATAACATCTACTCTGTGATGAAGTATGAACATGGAACAGGGTGCTGGCAAGGGCCTAACAGATCCACCATGGTGAGTCTCAGCCAGTCAGCCCTGACTTAATATTTTTCTTCACCTGGTTTTTAACCCTGTTAATGTTTTGCATTGGACAAAGAACAGAAACCAGATATGATTTGTCTTTCAGGTTAAGTTAACTTGTGGAAAGGAGACAGTTGTGACATCTACCTCAGAGCCCAGTCGCTGTGAGTACCTGATGGAGTTCATCAGCCCTGCTATCTGTCAGGAGCCCCCAAGCCTGGATTCAGTGCTTCACGGGCATGAAGAGCTCTAGATCCAATTGATCTGTGAGTAACTCTTAACCTTTCTGTGTTAGCAAACCTTAAAAATGAATTGAGACAATCTCACACTGTATGTGTGGGGCCCATACAGCATGACCATTGCAGAACAATATATTTTCCCCAGTAATATCTTAAATTGGTCCTCCAATTAGGTCAATATTTTCGAGCAAACAATGTTTACAAACAACAATTTCAAGCTAAATAAAAATCTCACAGTCAGAGCTGCATAATGAGAAGGTTTAGCGTTTCAACGTTTTGTTTCGTGAAGAAAATCCTTTGTGCAGTTACAGCTTCCTTTTTAGAAGAAGAGCAGGGCCTCAGCAAGAGCAAGGCAATGACCGCTTCCTTTGAGTTCATTGTAGTTGTCAAGCTAATGGAGGATTAAGAATTGATGAATGATAAGAATTTAAAGATGCAATATATGGGTGAGACAAACGCAGACAGCTCGATAAACCGACTGCAGTACTTTAATCACAATCTTCTCTTTCCCGACTGGTGCACTATTGCATCAATTCTTTACTCTAGACATCTGAACTCTAAACTTGTTCAGAGGTTTTTCACACTTCAGCCTTCTGCACTTTATGGCTGTTTGACTTTTTAATGAAGCTGTCTATAAAATGGTGTTAAATAATGCATTAAGTAAATATAGTATTTCATTTATTTTCTCTTTAAAAAAATTAAAAAAGGTAACATTTTGCTCTGAGATTACAGATAATGTGACCGCTATCACAATGTAATATTAGGTATCATAGAAATAGCTCGTCTGGTGATATCACTGTTACCATGGCTTTAGGCAATCTATTTTGATATATTGTGAGTTTTCCTGTGAGACTCTGCATTACAGAGTGTACAGTGTGAGTAGATGGCAAGTTTAGCTCCCCTTGAAATAAACAAGGATTATTAAAGCCTACTCTAACTTTTATTGAAGGGTATTTAACTAAGCTGAGTTTTATGGTAATGATAATGTGGTTGACTTTAGGTCCATTGAAGCGAAAGTGGAGGTAAGACGGTCTAGGACAACGGAATCTAAATATGTTAAATGTGATATGGACCTAAATCGACAACGCATCTAACCCACATAAAAGTTCCCAAAATAACACGAGGTGGATACATCACTGGTGTAAATGCTTAGTCCTCAGAAATGAAACCTACAGGGATTAATTGCAACTAAATTGCCCGTCCCTTTAACTACTAGGAAGACCATGACTTAAGCAAACAAGCCATTTAAATGAATGCGTTGCGCTCACTCTTGCAGGTTGCTCTCGAGGGACCACAGTCACTGCAGCAACATGAAGTTGCCATGCCGTGAGCTGCACCACCGTGGCGTCGATTAACAATTAAGAGTAAATTATGGAAATTCCAATGAGCTGTTATGTTGTCTACACACCCAATTTCCACTGCTACCTGTTGTGTTGATTTGTGTCCAATGTAGTCATTCCATTGTTTTCAAATAAAGTTAATTTTATCATTTTCCGAGCTTGTGTCCATTTTTAACTCCAGTTTAGCCATTGTTATAGCTGAGCTTTCAATCCGTATTGGTATGTTACTGCTTATTATAGTAGTAGTAGTAATTCAATACTTCTATAACATAGTGGGAAATAAAACATTAGGAAGGCCTGTGTAGATAAGGTTCAAGTACAGTTCTTTGAAAGCAGTAATGTATTGAGTTGGCATTGATTGAAAATATAGGAAATGTGTTGGTATCACAAGAAACTCTAATCTTTAAACAAACCAGCCGTAGTGAATGAGAACATGATGTTGAAAATGACATTCTTTTAATATGTTGGCTCATAACAGTAATATTGTTTTGACAGTCAATAAAAATTGGGCCACTCAATATTTGTAACTTTTATTTTATTTTTTTCTGGCATGTAAAGTACAAATAATTAAACAATTCCATGAAAAAGTCTTCAAGCGTCTTCAGCTGAATTCCCAGTAATAAATATCCTAGACTAAACTGAAAGGTTTATTTTTTTTTCTTAAATTTTGACATTGTTCATTTGGTCGTGTTTGGAAGTATGAGATTTTGTATTTCTTCCACTGATGTTGGTGTCAGCAGAACTGTTTTGATCATTTTCACCTTTTGATTTGTTCTACCATTCCAGGAAAATGTAAGAAAAACATCACTAAGATACTGCGTCCCCTCTTCTAAATAAATAGACACAAAATACAGTTGGTTGAGAAACAGAAGGACCACTCACCCCTTTACTACCCTAGAGACTCCCAAGAAAACCTTCCTGCAGCTTCTCTGAGCTCTTCTATTTTGCCGGAGCTCTTTGCTGGGTTTCCAAATGCATCTTGGCGCTAAAGAACATCTTTGTTTCAGTAGCACAAATTGATATTGACATTGATACAGATGATCTCAGTATTACAATGCTTTTACAGAAACAGAACCCCCAATTATTATTTTCTTTTTTTAAATAAATCAACCCATCAGCATAAACAGGAAAGCATCTTGTGAGCGTATCAAACCTAAGACATCCCCACTGTTCCCGGCTAATTGCTGGACCCTCCAGTGGACCGAAGCCTCGCTACAGGGGCTGTCCCATGTCTCAGGGGTTCACAGAGTGGTTGAAAAAACAAGACTGTGATTAGATTAAATAATTAAAAGATTTTCATTTAACAAGACAAACAGAACACAGGCAGTAAAGGCATAACATCTAGCACACAGCATGTATGTTTATACACTTCAATTAGTTAAATATAGCAGTGCATTCTTTGACTATGGAGAACGTTTCCAAATCGTACTTCTAAAGCTGTTTTTCTATTTGTCCCCCTTTTAAGAAACGAAATGGTGTAACCACAATTTTGGCAAACTTAAAATCTTTTAAACTTGCAAATATAATGAAATAAACCATAAATATACACAAAACATACTTTGTACGAGGCAATAATAATAATCATAATAAATAGTTTTTAAGTTAACAATAAGTTAAAACTACAAGCTTAAAGTCGCCCAAATAATACAAGTTTGTTGGCGCTATTTTGAATTTTTTCTGTTTAAATTATTTTATGTTGCAACAAAAGCTACCACAGACTTTTACAAACACAATTGAACACAGTTTGATTGAAATAAAAAAATCTAACTAAGTCTAAAATCTGCATACACTGTAAAAACTGCAACTAATTAAATAATGGAAGAAAAATAAACTGTACCCAATCAATGCAACCAAACATAATCTTTGACCCATGTGTGTTCTCTATGGCAACATCAACAACACAAATACGCTAATTTAACAAGTGAGTCTTGATATGTAAATGAAATCAATAAATTACAGGAAAAAATGATATTTGAAATTGACATGGGCTAAAACTGATGATATATTAGACAGTATTCCTTTCAAGGTCATTGAGAATTGCTCTATTAAGTCAGCCAAATATGTCGTTTTTTTGAGCTTGCATGTCAGAGCACAAATTAGAGGCTGAGCAAGTGATTATGGAAAATTTATAGATCAGAGCTCTCATTGCTTGTTTGATTTTCTTAATGAGTCTGTTCTTTTTAATGTTTTTGTCTGAACTTTTGCTCCTTTCACTATTCCGCAAACCTTTTCAGTGTGACGTTTAATTTCTTTTTTAAAAAATATATATCATTTGTTCTCAGTCAATATAAAAACAAAGCACATTGCACTTACTGTTCCATAGGAAAGTTTTTTTGTCTTTTTAAATGATTATTGTTGTTGCTCAAGCAGTGTAGTACTGTTTCCTGCCACGGTCCTTGGCTCTCTGCTGTACATTACGTGTAGGTCTTTGTATAGACTGTGTATGAAAGGTCATTTCGGGCTGTGGGTTTGGTATGTGGGTTGACTGTACTACATCGGACATGGCTGGGTAAACAACTCCAGCTGCAGTTCAACGTGGCCTGTTATCTCGGTTGTTCCTAACGTCTATCACTGGTCTCACCAAGTGCTCAGTCCTACAGTGCTATCTCTTGCAAATTGCTCAACCCAAAATAGCTAGATTAGTCCTTTTATGTGGTCAGCTCTGGACACGGCAGCAGCAATCATTCAGACTATTTCGGGGGATGAAACTGTATGAGTCAGATCGAAAGATGCCACAGTAAGTGGTGCAATGTTAACGGATTCAAAGGATTCAATTGGTCACAAGACAAAGCAGATGATATAAATGTTGGGGGAAATACATATTTTGAATGCATAACAGTTTTAACTGCTTCATCATAATTTATTTTTTGATATGCCTTTTTTATCATTCGCTGTCTACATGAAATGTGTGCAACCGTTTCGTTTTTAGCATTTGGTTTAGTGGTTTTAGGATTAACAAATGCAAACTGATATGCGCAACTTAGATATTCAAAAGTAATGATAACTGAAATTGTAGAGGGTCCTTATTCAATAAATAACATAGATTTGTACAGCAATTACTCAGGGAATAATATAGTTAGTCTTAATTTATCCTTCTTGGTACTGACTTGCAAAGCATTTCTTTGGCAAAAATCAAATCTATCTAATCATAAAGAATCATGCTCAGTGTTCGTTATGAATCTGCATCACTGTTGGAATCTGCATTTTACCTTTTTATTTGCAAGCGGCTTTTCAGTTTTTCAGCTTGGCAATGAGCCAGTCTCACTGCAGCTTTGTCTGGGATTCTCAAGTCAAAGAACTTCACTTCACTGCACCATCATTGAAGCAACACTGTACACAACTTCAGGACAAGAGATGTGAGCGTGTCTAAGCACTCAAAAGTATAGGTGTACATGGGTGTCTGTCAGGTTATACCCCTAACTGTTTAAACATTTATCTTTTTTACATCAAATTTGTTTTTGTTAAATTTGTTTCAATTGTCTTGATATGGTTGAACGGTTAAGTTTGTATGATATACAATGTTCCTTCGCCCCCTCCCTAAATCCCCACCCATACACCGCATGCTTATTCCCCCTTGCTCTGCAAAGATCAGAGGGTTTAAAATAAAGCCATGCGATGTCCCAATTTTTCCAAGCTTAAGAATCTGTAAAAATTCAGCACAAGGTCTTGTTCCTTTGTATGTATAAAAATAGATTTATCTCTAATGTAATCCTTTCAAAGAGATCGTCCTCTTTGGCTAACACAGCGTCATTTAGAAAAGCAAAAGCAAAAATGTCTTGAATATAGTTGACCTTATTTAATCTATTATCATGTGCAAATGTCTTGATATTGAAAGACATTAGCTCTCCTCATGGTTAGTCTGAAGTCTGATCTGTAACAGACGTTTTAACTAGACAGGTTGGCCTTAATGCTTCATCAAGGGTGCCATAAATAATTTTCATGCATTTGGGTTGGGGATATTTTGAGAAATCAATGCTATTTTTGTGGTAGTGCCAAACAAATCTGAAGCAAATAAATAAATACCTTTCTGTTGTAAACAGAAGTATAATTACGACACTTATTTGCAGGCTTGATCTTTTGAGAGGGCAGGAGTTCAAAGTTTCTGGGAAGCTTTTAAGAGAAAAGAGGAGTTTTGAATAAAACTGAGGAGCATTTGGCAAAGCTGGAGGAGGAACTGATAATCTTTCCCCTCCAAGGATCAGTGATCATTTTAAAATTGCCAGATATCATCGCTCACACACGTGACTTAAAGTCAGTTTTAAATGTTCAGTCATTTGGAACTACAGCCCTCTTAATCTGCTCCATGCATGTTGTTACTGTAGAGCCCATGTTTTCTGCTTAATGGTAAAACTTTGACCTAATTTGTTCTTGGAGCTTCTATCTGTGCACTAGACTGAAGAATAATACCGGTGCTCTTGAGTTTTTGCTCATCTGTGTTATTTCTCCATAGACCAGCCTAGACCATTGTTCAGTCAATAGCGTGTGTTGTTTGACCAAAGAGTTACTTTTGCAGCTTCTTGCATCGTAATCATCTTGAGTATGGTAACATTCTTAATCAAAGCATGTCTTATTTGCTTTTTTTCTCTTGACACCAGATGGCCTTTCAGCTAAAGGTATATCACACCAAATCATGGCTGATTAAGCCTTGCAAAGTAAAATGGCCTGTGGATAATGTAAAATACAGGTGAGATGACGAATTGATGCAAAAAGTGAAAAAACACCGGTATTTTCCTTTGATGTGGCTGTGTTATGGTGAAACGGTTTTCCCCTCGCCCACGTCATGCTCTCGCCCGCCAGAGACTTAATAATGAACACTGTCACCATCGGAGCACTGCCACTCTGCTCTAAGTTCACAGACAGTCTGCTTGTGTTGAACCCATCCTGAGGATAGATTAGCAGATACAGGAACTTTTTTTTGTTTGTTTTTCTGGACTAAATATGTATATATCCTCTAGTTATTGAACTGTGTTTCTGTGATACATAAGTGTACTATTGTGTTGTTCGGTGTGAGACTGTGAGCGAAAGAGTGATTCTGATGGCCTTCGGACTACTCTTTTCTGTGACCAGTATACATTGGTTAACCTAAATCTTGGGTCTGAGCTAACGAGCTCACATAGGGTAGATAAACTGCCTTTACGCTAGGCACCACCTAATGCAGGTCAGGAAACAGTAGTCAAAGTTTCTAGAAAATGCTTACATACTCGGCTATTATAACCACCTTAAATATTGAATATATAGTTATATTTAATAGATGTATATAAGAGAACACTGTTTTTTAATTTCATTTTCTTTGATCTAAAAAAATCGCTGATTCAAAATGCCCAAGTGTAAAAAAGTGACTACATCCTCTCCAGCAAGATAATGGGAGAGATGGTGGGGTAAGAGTTTGGGTAAATTGCACATATTCGTTCATTTAAATTTTTGATCGTTTTGTTCATCAGTTGTCATTATTTGCCTGAATTCAATCAAAGCACTCAGTACACATTCTCTGTCACATTCGTTAGACTGTCTCCTAAATAGATAGCTCTTGCCCCTACCCAACAAACCAGCTACGTACCCCTTCTAATTCAATCCAGGCAAATATAGGGAAGGACTAGCATGTTGTGTAAAGAGAAAAGAAAAACTCCACTAGTGTGTTTGTTTGAAACTCTGACTTTGTGTATGCTTGTGTATGGATATGTTTGGTTATGTGTGTGGTGTATGTGTGTATCTGCATGTCTATGTTTGTGATAATATATTATGAATTTGTGTGAAAATGTGTCAGAGAGAGACTCAGTCCAGGCCCATGTAGAGTGATGGCACAGGGAGCTCAGGTTGCTCTTCCTGCAGGTCGAAGGAGCTGGTTCCAGCAGCCTCTTCCTCAGGCCTTGTGCTGCTTGCTGGTCTTGAAGGAAACCTGCAGCACGCGGTCACCCAGGCGGTAGCCATTAAGGCTAGCGATAGCCATGGCGGCTTCATCGTAGTTGGTCATGGTGACAAAGCCAAAGCCCTTACATTTGTTGGTGGTGAAGTCACGGATGACCTTGACGTTGGTGACGGCGCCGAAGGGCCCAAAGAGCTGCCACAGGACGCTCTCGTCCGCCTCGGGGGACAGGTTGTATACAAAGATGCACCAGCCAGCTCCAGTTGGACCGGTAAGGTTGACCCCTGCCAGGCTGGTCATGCTGTCAATGGTGATGGGAGAAAATCTGGGGAAGAGAGTAGGAGAACTACCATGGGTGTCATTCTGAAGTTCGACACAGAATTCAGTGCTCTATACTGTCTCTTGTGGGCATGTTTCTCTGTGAGAAATGATAAAGATTGGAGTCGGGTATGGAGTCGGGGGACCCCCATCTCCATCCCCTCTGCTGTACAGTAAGTAGATAAATATGTGTGGGCACCACAGTGGCTCCAAACTACCTGCTTTCATACAAAATGACACTGTGTGCCCTGAGACACAGACACCCACACAATTTGCATATTTTCTCATTTTCTCTGCTGACCAAAGCCTCTGGAAGAATTAAACATATGAATCACAATGTTCAACGAAAATCACAGTATTGAACAAAACACAGAAACCTAGAGAGGGATGAAAAGCAAATTGGAATCAAATCATACACAAACTGGAGCAAACAGAGGAGACGCAAACGGAATCTGGTATGTCCATGCTGGTGAAAAAAAGGGGACATTAAAGCAACTGAAACTGACAATGTTAGTTCATAAATAAATACGTAGAAATTATTTCTATTAATTTAAACAAAAGAACAAAAAGGTTAAACAAAGCCATGCCAGAATACCCTGCTGTTAGAAGGCTGCATCATTGCTTATTGCAATTACAGATAGTATTTTCTTGTCTGGGCTGCTTCTGTAACATGGTTGAATGGGCAGTGGGCATTAAGAAGTATGGCCATTATATCTGATTTCGAGATGAAGTCAGCAGGTGGTATTCCAGGCACTTTGTTTGAGGTTTTATTTTGGCATGGATGCTTTTGAAAGTACACCTTTGGCATTTACCTCTTGACTCCGTAGCTGGCGTTTAGTAAATTGTCGAGTCTGCAACGCAAGAGGGAGAATGAAGGGGATGCAAAAGTTAGTTATGAGAGCTACAAGGAAGGGGGGCTTTCAGTTAACATGCTGCTTCACCAGCTGGCCTCCAGAGGGCATCCTTCACTGCAATGCAGTCCCAACCATCCAACCACAAACTGATGGTGTGTAACATAGCCCTGTGTCTCAGTTGGTATTTATTGTTCACTGTTGTTTTTTAAGCTCCAAAATAGATTCCCCTTTAATAGTTTAAATATAAGATAAACAAATCCTGTATCCTAGGCCATTTCACATCTACTGATTTAAAATGGCATTCCAACCTGATAGGGTAGCTACAGTTGTTAGTGAGGTGCCATGAAAAAATGTAATACTAAAAGCTTTTGAACCTTTTTTTTCAAAATTACCCATGTAGATGTGGCCAACATCTGACAATTGCACTCTTTATTGTGCCTACAATGCCTATGTAGTATAGGCAACATTTAAAGGTTCAGTATTATTCTTCTTAAACCAAGTTTTATTCAGCTTTAGGTTTTTATTGTATTTGGAAAAATCTGGTCTCTTACATTGGTTTTGAGCTGTTATTTGGATCTGGTCCCTTTCCAAGTGAAGGGATCATGCTGCAGTTTAAAAGAAAGTCAGAGAAAAAGAGTGAGAAGGAGGGACAATACAATATTGCCAATTCCTTCTGTAGTATAAAGCAATAATATTGCTTAAAGGAACATTTTACTAATAAGTTGTGTTGGTGACAGAAAAGGTTTTTTTTTGTTTTTGATACACATTTTCCTTATTATAAAACTAGACCACAGTTGTTTTTAGGGTGTGCCACTTCATCAGATTTTTCTTGTATATTTACTCTTAGCTATTGGTGGTGTAGGTGTAGGTAAGGCTTGATAATTCTCAAAAAATCTTTTAGTGACTTGACTTTGACTGTTTTGAAATTGATATTTCATGTCATACTAAAATAATGAAATGCTGACACACTTAACTTGTAAAATAGTGTGATATTGAGTTTGCTTAAGCAAGGCAACACAGTAGGATGACCTGTGATTTGGTCTTGTAACAGTAGCTTTTTACAATCTATCTAGTAATTAACTCACAGGTGGTGTGAGTTTGGTAAAGGTTCAGTACCTGAAACGCTGAGTCTGGTGGTGCAGGGGCCCCGTGTAGCGGCGGGCAGCAGTCTGGTACAGCTGAGTCAGTAAGGCCTGGCCTGTCTTCTGGCTGGGGTTGTTGGCAAACTTGACAGTGATGGGCTCTGCGGCACCCAAAGGCTTCTGTCCGTTCAGACCCTTGATGGCTTCCTCTGCCTCGTTCCGCTTGTCAAACCGGATGAAGCCCACTCCTCGTGATATGCCTGCTCCGAATAAGAAAACAGACCAATTTTACTACATTGGTATCAAGGAACTGTTGCTGTCTACTAGTCATTGAGGGAAATGGTGCTTGAGTGACAGCATGAGATGTGAAATAAGGCTATACCTGTGACTTGGTCCACTAGGATGCGGGATGTGATGATGCGACCGTATTGGGAGAACAGCTGTTCCATGTCCTTCTGGCTCATGGTTTTGGGGAGTCCACTCACGTAAAGGTTGGCATCCCGAATAGAAGCCGAGCTTGGCCGGGCATATGATACCTATAATAGCCAAATGAAATAAATCAGTTAGTTCATATATTTATATACCCCATAATCACAAGTTTTGTCTGAAGGAACAACTTAGAAAAACCTGATGTAACTGGACTGAGTTCCCAACAAGTTTCCAACACATAGTGTTCAGTGTGACTCTTGCTGATTGCCTCATTCTCCATCTCCACAGACCCTACAGTCTCTTTGCTGTCTGTGGATTTAATCAGTGCCTTTAAGCTCACACTCACCCACAATGCGACCGCCACAGACACACTATGATGGCTACAACCATTACCCTAACTGATACCAATCATCAGTTAACAAGCCCAAGTGTCAGCTTTGTTTTCCACCGAAAAACATCGGCCTTAGTGGATGTATTTTCCTGAATTCACTGGTGACTTAATTAGTGCACGGCCATTTTTGGTGCGTCTGTGTTTATATCCCTTATGATTTTCTGTTGGTCGACTTTTCAGAACATTTTACATCTAGTACTGCAGAGGAATATCTGATTGATTGTAAAAAAAAATTAAAAAGAAGTTATACACATAGTCTTATTTTTGTGTTTATAGGAGCATGTGAACACACGTGTGGTAGATAATCCAGTTCAGTGCATTGTTGGCAGTGCTGTGTTTGTGTGTGATGGAGAGACAGAGTGAGTGTTGTCTGAAATAGGCTGAGCTGCTCTCCCTGTCCTGCCTCCATCCTTTGTCTCTATCCTCTGGGGGAGAACTGCTCCACTGGCAAACAGCAAACAATGTAAGTGCATCACAAGACTTGCACGATCCATGACAACTTATTAACACACACACACACACACATGCATTGTTTATATGAATATGTATTTGTATGAGTAAATATAAATGTTTATGAATATTACAATTTTTTTGAATTATTTGTAGCATTCATATTTATTTTTCTTATTGCACAGGCACAAAAAAAGCTGTAATGCAGATTAAAATGACTTGTATGTTATCTTGAATGAATACAGGTGTTCTGATTTCATCCATCAGTACTAAGCACCAGTGTCTATTGTGTACACAGACAGACTGTATGAGCAGGAGGGTTGTGTGGTGCAGTGATTAGGGTGTTCTGGACGAGTCAGGGGGGAGTTGCTGTGTTCGGGGAGCAGAGGCTGCCCTATAATTAACCCTCTCCCTGTCGCTCCCACAGTACAGATGGTGCCTGAAGCCCATATGGCCTCTAATCCTGTCATTGGCATTCTGCTCTCTGAGCTACCCCCAACCATGCTACTGCTGCCCCTCCCTCACAGCCTCACCCCTCTCCATTGAAGCCTTCAGCAAAATCAGAAGGATAAAACTATGGTATTGACCAGCTGACTTTTAACATTTTTTATTTGAGTATAAATTATTAAGAAGTTAATCATAGACAGAGCAGTATAGATAAAGCAAATTTAATCAGTGCAACATAATGATTGTAATGGCAATCAACACTTTTTGTACTTTGTTGTTCCTCAGTAAATAATTTCAGTCTTGTGCGAACTGTTTTTACTGACTTTATACACAAACAAATGTATGTGTTCTTCCAAAAGTGAACCAAATACCGTATTCTGCCTTTTCTGCTTGAAGCTTGCTGTTTGATCAGCCATTAGTCAGAATCAACGTCCCTATTCATGGACAGCTGCTGGAAGATCACCTGCTCTGCTCTCCCACAGATTTGATTTCTCAATCCTGCAGTTTGTCTCAATCTTTGATCTACTTTGATTGGGTTGTGGGGGGGTGGGGGGTGGGGGGTGGAAGGAAGTAGTGTTTAATAATATACCCCCCTCTTCCCTCATCTGATTTTGGGACAAAGAAGACCTCTAATTAGCCTAGTTTGGAGGCAGATGGGGTAACCTGGACTGACCCTTGTGCAGCACAGTCAGCCTTCCTAATTACATTTCCATCACAATAACCTCTGCATGCTGTCCGCCCCTTGCTTTCTGACCTCCACTCTCCGTCTCTTTTCACCCTTTCTTTCACTCTTTGTTCTAGCTACCACTCCCTGCTGCCTCCTCCTCCCCACTTTCCTCCCCTCCCTCTGTCACGTCTGCCACCACCTCTCTCAACAACCCCCCTTGAGAAAATCTCCACTTCCTTTTATATTTTTGTGCAGCACATCGCCAAGAACCGAAAAATGAAGAGTGAATGAGTAGAAGTCTGCTCACCTTGATTGTTTTAGTCTGCAGTTTGAGACCATTGAGTGTGTTGATGGCCTTATCTGCATCATTTGGATCCACATAGTTTACAAAGCCATATCCCAAACTCTGACCTGGAGACAAAGAACGAGCCACAGTGATGTCAGTGTTTCTCACAACCAGTTGTAGTGATACATTTGTTTTCAACGTGAACAAAGAGTTGTACCTGTTATCTTGTCTCTGACTAGTTTGCAGGACTCAATTTCTCCAATGCTACCAAACAAACTTTTGAACTCTTCCTGGGTCATATTCTGAGGCAGATAGTTGACGATCAGGTTGGTTTTGCTGTCGTCTGTGGAACCATTGGTGCTAATGACTGGACCATTAGGCAGACTGGTTCCGCTTGGACCGTTGGACACCTGGGTTTCCATGGTGCTGATTATCTGCTGAGGAAGAGGGTGGAGTTAGATTCATAATTCACAAAGAGACACAATAGGACACAGTGCTGATATGGCTGTATAAATGTGCATGTGTAATGTTTAACAAATAATACATGCACAAATATAAATTATGCACAGAGAGAGAGAAGCTGTCCACTTTGTCACCATCAGAGGGAAAGGTCAGGAATCAGCCTTGCTAAAATGGAGATGGATACACAGTCTGATTTATCATCTCCCCTCCCCCACTTTCACCCCATCTTTCCTCCTTTCTCGCTCTCTGCCTCTGGTCCTGCAGATGTCACAGTCCCTTTTTCCTTACTCCTCCCCTCCCCCTACTCTCTTCCAGGGTCAAACACCATTACATCATTACACAGGGATGGATAATAGCGATGGTGGTGTGTGACGGTGGTGAGGGGCTGGGGGAATTCGGGGCGGTAGGGGTCGAGATGACAGACAAAAGGGAGAGACGTTAAATGGATTGTGTGCTACAATAAAGGAGGAATATCACGGTTTGGTAGAAAAATAAGTTAGGATTACACGTTTGTTCTTCTGATTTTGTTAAGGTTTCTTTGTGGTAAACTGACATTTATTTTTCTAAGCAGTAAGGGTGTGGGTTTGTGCACAGTATAGTGTTTGTGTCTCCTGTGTTGCTCTGGCGTAACACCGTGTTGCTTAATTTGATCCACAGGGGATTCTCAAGGAACATCTGTGTGGTCAGAAACAAAACTTTCCCTTATTTTCTTCACACTCTACACCTAGTTCTCTGTCACTGGGTTATTATTTCCAGTGTAAATCTACCTGGGAAATCTATGTTGTTTGTGTAAACAAAGGACAACACATGTCATGTTAAATTGGAGGGGTCTGCTTAGAGTGATGCTGATGTGAAGTAGCTGCAATGATTTGATCAGGTGTTCAAATAAGAAAAAATAACTGCACATATTTAATCTAATGACATTCTTTTTTTCCATTTGCATCTGTGTTATTTTCATGTACACACATGATTAGATTAAATATTTGATTAATTGCAGATGTCAAAGTCAATAATTATGCATGTTTAGAGTTAGGTTCTTCTTGTTGACTAAAATTTGCCTTTATAACATTACCTTGGTATATTTGCAATACATTTTGCAGTAGACAATTAGAATTTTGATACATTTTAATGTTTTTTTCTGTCAGACTGTGTGTTTGATCTGTTGCAGATCTCTAACTGGTGGATGTTAGGAATAAGGCTAAAATGAGTCTCCTCTAGAGCTCTTGGGATCTTATAATGTAGTCCAAAGCAACAAAGGGACTTAATTAATGAATCTTCAGAATTATTCCAAAATTATATTTGATATTTCCTGACCTGATGGAGAAATACTATAGGTGTCACTGAAACATAAACAATATTTATAACAAAATATGTACCTGGCAATTAGCCCCTTTGGTTTTTTGGATTATGTCCTCTAATAAATCACATCCAGCTTTATTGTAATTCCCAAAGAGGTGTAAGCATTTTATGCTTCATTAAGTATTTTTCTTTGTTGGTAAATGAGGAATGATCACAGACAGAATAAAAGTTATTGACACAGATGAGGAGTCTCTGTCAGGTTGTTCATGTCATTCACCGCTCACCATCTCGTGTTATCATCATATTACTAGAATAATTCATTTTTTCGTTTGTTCCTTTAAATCTATGTGCATTTTTACGCGTCCGCTCTCCTTTTGAGAATGGGTCTGTCTAACCTGCCTTTTCCCCCCTTGTCTCTGTAACCTGCTGTCTTGCTTTGAGCCTCACCTCCATTCTGGTTGCCTAGGTAACAGCCCCTCAAAGACTGCATTTTTTCTAATGGCTGAATCGCTTTCTCACTTTAAGCTTGGTGTGTATGTGTGTTTCTGTGTGTCTGTGCTTATTAGGAGCAGATATACAGGTCAGACATTTTCCTCCATGTATAAATATTATATGGCTTTGGAGAAGCAGTGAGTATCTGCAAGTCAAATTGATAATGACAAGGGGAAAAGGAGCACAGTGACAGAGTTAAGACAGCCTAAAAATAAAGTACTTCAGACAGATATCTACGCACAAAGGCAGTGCAACGTAGCAAGCAATCTGTCACGTTGAGGTTTTGAGGCACGGCTAAAATGCCTGCTGACTATCTTTTTTATGACATTATATTGGCGAGAGAAGGTGGAATCATGCTGTTGCGTTGTATTTATTGTAATGTAGTGAATTGTTGTGTGATTTTATGCACCGGACTAGAGAGATATGAGCAACTGAATGTGTCCCAAATATGACAAAAGCAAACATATTAGGGCAAATTTGACTCGCCAACTGAAATAACCCTCAGCATGGCAGCACACACATCCCCAGTGAACAGTGTGAAGTTATATAATTCACAGACCCACTGAGTATGGGCTGGGCACTGAGATTGGCTGACACAAGCAGCAACTGAGATTAAGATTTTCATACAGAAACAGAGGGAACGGCATGCTTTGAAGATATTTGAAACAAATAGAAAAATGAAAACCACAGAGGATTGTTTCATCTTTAGGCTGTCATATTTCATATTGTATACCAACAAGAAAAACCAAATAGTCTACAGTTTGGTTTGCAGTAAACCAATTACAATGACATAAAGAGACAATAAATCATTGTAATGTGGTAGGAAGGCTTACAATAGCATGAATAATCACAATACGCCCAGTTTAGATCTTCTCCAGCTATAGGCTCCAGACATTTTTGACTACTAGAGACAATAAAAACATTCACTTCAGGGGTGTCATTGCCCCTTCTCTATCAGCATATTAATAATAATACTAATAAGGACGAAAACATGCCATTTTCATAATCTTTTAAAAATCTTCTTTTAGGGTTTCTTAAACATTCCAGTTATTAGGGTAGCACTATGTGTCCCACACTGCTTTTTTCTATTTTGGGGTTCTGTGAGATCTCCCTTAATATTTAATGTACTGCATCAGCATCGCCCACACATGGTCCCAGACTTGCACGCAAACAAGAGCCCTGCCTCAACTGCCAAACACATGAACCCAGACTTGCACGCAAACAAGAGCCCTGCCTCCACTGCCAAGCACACGTACCACCTACACTGTACACAATTAAATTGCAAAACACAGAAGCATTACATGACTAAATGTAAACGCAGTTCTCTGTCTTCTGATGCCTATAAACAGCTTTCCCAATTAATTTCTGCTCCAAATGCAGTACAGCACTGGAGGCTATAAGGTACAGAAGAATAATTGTTTCCCAGTTTAAGTCATAACATGAGATTTGCCACATTACCGTGTTACCATGCACTGACAATAACCATGAATTCAATTTGAATGTGAGATATAACACCAGAGACGTGGTCACCATCAGTATTTTGTTTTGGCATGCAGTACCAGCAAAAAAAAAAAAAGATCACGTATATATTAGTGTAGATTTAAATGTACTTGCTGTATGTGTGTTATATATGTATTTTAGCTTGTAGTAGTAGTCTCTTTGTGTAGACAAAACTAATTAATCAAGATGAACACTTGAGAAATCCAAGATCTTTTCTTAAGATATTAAATTCTAACAATGGCGATGACAATGGTTTCACCTTTTAAAATATAACCTTGTCTCTGGTCCACATTATAGTGCATTATATAAAGACTTTTTTCTGCAAGGCATGAATCAAAACGGAATGCTAGGCTGAAGTGTAAATGAGCCTTCTAAATAACACAGATTACAGGATTATCCCAAACAAAGGGCATTAGCCACACTCTCTGCAGCTTAAGGGATCATGGTGGCAGCTGTAAAACAACAGGACGACAGGAGTCACAGCTCATGTCAGCCATGCACTGAGGCTCCATCCTATTCTTCGCTCCGCAGACTGAAAAGAAGAGATTTCTAAAAGATCTCAGCTCTCCGAGTGTGTGCTGCTTTGATAAGATGGGAGCAGACATCGTCAAAGGCTCGGGGAGACAAATCTGTCCTGCAAGTCCTTGTAGCATGCGGGGCGCTATCCAGCGTGCTGAAAAAGGGAGTGGCTTTCGGACGGTATCATTTGAGGCCACAGAGGCCCAGAATCCAGCAAAGACTACCGAGTCGTTTTATTTTAGATTCTGTTGACTGTGAAAACGTTTTAAATGCGAGTAATTAAGAGAGAAATCACATATACGGCTGTTTAGATGTGGCAGATGCATCACATTATCCCTTGATTTCTCCGTTTCTCTTTTTTAAAAGGCAAGACTTGTGAGCTCTGCAGGCATTCATGAACCGGAGCGCCTTTTTTGCTGAATAAACGTATTGAAACGACCAAACAAAAGAGCCACCCGTTCCTCCTCTTCTCCCTCGCAGAGGCTATGGCAGCACTATGAATATTAATGTAAACAGTGGCGCTTTGTGTCGTGGCCAGGGGCTGCAGGACTCTCCGGGAACAATGCCTGTTACAGTTGCCAGCTACAAGTCAGAAACGCCACTATATGTCAAATAAAAAAAAAATCACCAATCCGTGATATTTCTTTGATAATTTGGAGCCTTTTCCACAACAGAATTACTAGCCTTCTATTTAGTGATAGTCGTAATAAAAAGCTGGGGAAACTGGCTTTAACTCGGCGAGCATTGGTCGTATAAACGGCGGCTGGCCACTATTAGAAATACAAACAAATATTGCTTAGGATCAGTTAATATTAACGCCAGTTTTATGTACCCTGTGCAATGAAATTCTATGATGGATATGTGTTGCCTATAAACATGATTGTAAGGTAAAAGAAACCAAGAGATTGATTTTGCAGTCTCAGCAATGTAAAGCACATCCTCTTCTTCTTCCCCGCAGGCTTTATGTTTGTTGCTGATAATTACATGAAGTCATTGGCAACAGGCAAATCACCGCTTACATAACATAATTGCATTTAACGTCTCATATGAGTTAGACAATCCGTGTCCTAACTGTAAAAAGATATAACCCAACATTAAGCCTATTAATCATTGAATGTAGACTAAAAAGTGACCTGTGACCTTTAAAATAATTGGCCAAAAGATTGACATTTAATTCTGTATCGCCCTGGCATTTTTAACTTAACATCAAACCACACTTTAGATTGCTTTACAGCGAGGGCCTCGGTTGCCCTTGTCCTTGAATTGTGTAAGTGCCTTAGATAGGTTGTCTGACTCAACGCTTTTATTTGCTTGGCACTGCGGTACAGACATAGAGGACTGCGGACCATGTGGAGGTGAGATTCAGCTTCTGTCGGTGTAATTCTGGCACAATAGGTAATGTACAACAAAGAGAACATAAAATCGGGATTGGAAGTGTGTCAAGTGGACAGTTCGAGGCTCACAGGTGATGCAACAACGTGATATGCACCTCCATTTTGCATATTTCTTCAAAGGAATATTCTGACCATTTCAAGTTCAATTAAATCTTAAATCATCTTAAAGTTGTTCATGAGGGCCTATTTTTTGAGGACCAACTACATCTCTCACATCCTGTTCCTTCTGTGTGTTGAATAGTCTTAGACTGAACAGCCTGACAGTTAATCACGTGTAGATATAATTCAAATTCTAACTTATATTCATTTCATAATTCACCAAAAATAAACAAATGCAATTTAGTTTAATAAGCAAAGTAACACCTGCATGTGTCTTCAAGGTTGGACCAGACAGCATCCACGCTGGTTACTGCTTTCTTTTTCATTTCCTGGCTTCTATAATTTAATGTAAATGTATCTGGTCTTAATTGGTCTGCTTAGATAAACGATCTGCCGTCAAGTGTGTTAAAGAGGCGCAGGCCTTTTCAAGCTTCAAGGCCCTCGTTTGGTGCTCGAGTCCGGCAGAGACACGCCCAGTCCGGCCGTCGGCTCGGAGCGAAGCTGATTTATCACCGCTCACATCTCGCTTTATCCGACGGGCGCAATGCAAAGCATGGCCATCTTGTACGTATGCGATGTGATACTTGGAGAAAATAAAATGGAGATGCCCGTCCCTGTCCTTACTACAGCCCATTCACTCGGTCGCATCGCAACGAGAACCCTGAGGAATTTGGACTTTGTCTGATTCAATGCAAACCGATGGATGCGTAATTTCCCCTCCGCCGCCTCGCGGGGGCGGGGGGCGCCCCCCCCGGGCGCGGCGGGGGGGGGGGGGGGGGGGGGG